>QZGG01003088.1:0-27850 GCA_006409495.1 Sedum album
GATTCTCCTCGAACATCTTACTCAACTGACCGTCTTTCTCATCAATGGTGTCTTGAAGTTCCTCATTCTTGCAACTAATTTCCTGATAAGATCAAGCAAATCCAACCTAGATGTATCGTTAGTTGAAGAAGAACAATCTGAAGTATCAGGTACCTCAGTATTGGAAGACTCCCCTTCAGCCATCAAACAGATTGTGTCCCTGTCCAGGTTCCCGAACCTCGACTGACTCTCCTGATCACTATCAGTTTCTGAACTTCCCCAGGCAAACATAGCCTTCTTATCCTTCGACTTATCCTCTGTTGGATTCTGTTCCTTCTCTTCTTTGGCTTTATCACGCTTCTTCTTATAACAGTCTTTGGCAAAATGTCCCTTCTTTTTGCAGTAATAGCACTCAGTGTCCTTCCCTGCAGTTTTCTTGGACTTACGAGGTTCCTTTCCCTCGTTACTCTTTTCCTTAGCAAGCTCAAGAGCTTTGGTCAGCAGTGCCAAATCAACATTGTTGTTCTCCTCAGATTTCTTTTTACCCTTATCTGATGACTTCTTGTCCTTGGAGTTCTTTGGTTGTTCATCTTTGGTAGCCAGAGCCACCTGCCTAGAACCTTTCTGAGGTTCACGTTCCTTGTCCAGAAGCATATTGCTGTCCAATTTAGAGACCAGATCCTCCAGTGTCAGCGCCTTAGTAGTAGCCATAGCTTGCAACGTCCTCACAATATCATTCCATTCTGAAGACAGACCTCGAAGAAACATGTGGTTTACCTCCCACTGTTCATACACCTTGTTGAGGTTCGCGAGGTTGGATATGCACCCTGAAACCTCGAGTGATATTCATGCACTGATTCGTTCTTGTTTTGTCGGAGGTTGTTCAACTCCATCTGGGCAGAAAGAATCCTATTCTTCTTAACGTCCTCAGATCCTTCATAGATCCTTTTGAGAGCGCGCCAGACTTCCCTCGGACACTTGAGGTGTATAACCTTCTTCATGTCCCCTGGTTCCAGTGCTGCGTGAAGAACCTTCATAGCACGGGCGTTCTTCTCCAAGCTTTTGTAGTCGTTCTTCGTGTACAGAGACCTCGCCTTTTCTTTGGTCTTATCAACCTCGTCATACACAATGTGACGTCCCTGTTCTATGATTTGCCAGACCTCCCCGTCTGTGGCTAAAACATGAGACTCGAACTTCACGACCAAGACTGGTACTCACCAGGCTTCAGCTTTGGAGGATTAGCTAGCGTTTCACCTGACATACCTGCAAACTAAATCACGTTCTAGAACCTCTCGGCTCTGATACCAATTGTTAGGACCGGTGAATAGTATAAAGCTAGTCTAGAAACTGTTAGGAATCTAAACTACACTAGCAGGTACTTGAACTTCAACTACTCTAGCAGGTTCTTGAACCTCAGTTACACTGACTGGTTCTTGAACCTCAGTAGTAATGCACAGCGGAAAACAGATTCGTCTAAATATCTTTTTATTGATATAAAGACTATACAAATACAGTATTTGTATACAGTGTAACAGAAAACTACTATCACACAACCAAGTCACTTACTCCTACCGATCCCGGATCGATAATCGCGACTATAACGACGTGAAACTCCAAGTTTCCGACGTTCCCAATCACACAATCCCAGCGGTGTAGATCTCCTTTGCGTGCGCACTCAAGCTCTGTGTTTGCTCTTCAAGTTCGCACACCAGCATCAATGAGTTCGCACACCCTCAGCAATGACGAATGTCTCTATTTATGAAGAAGCTCGTCCGGTGGTTGTTTGCACGTCTCCAGCGTGGCCCATATGCAGACCCCATGACTCCATGTCTCCATGTCGTAAGCCCCATGACTCCATGTTCTTTGGTGGCCTTTGACTCGGTCTTCAGCGTTGTATGACGCATAACTCCACAAGGTTCGGTTGTATCAGACTCAACTCCTCCACAAATCTCGCAATAATCAGTTCCACAATTTTCGGAGAGTTTGTTATCACTTTCTGCAACCTTCGGTTCTGTCCAGGTTCATGTACCTCCGAGATGCTGTCTAGGTTCAAGAACCTGCGCACTCAATAACCAACGTTAAACTGATGTTTGTCATCATCAATTCAACTGAGGTACTCGAACCAACAGGGTATATTAAAATCGGAAGGCTTCAAAACGAACAAGTCCGAAATTTCTAAAATCGGACTCCTTTAGAAACTAAATCGATTCGTCCGCTCATCTGACGTGGATTCTAGCCATCTGTATAGTAAATACCTATAAAGAATCTGGTTTCACTAAGAATGGACTCATTTTTTTTTTTGATTCAAGGTGAGATGTTTCATTAGATAAAGATTTAATAATACATGCGAATGAAGCATAATCGAAGGGAAAATCCTAAGACAATTCTACATCGAGAAAGTCTCATAAAAGACAGTTAAAGAGCAGGCCAAAGACGGCGCCATCCCAACGCACTCACCAAAGTCCAAGCACTACCGGACTCGAGAAACCACCCCACAGAAGCCAGGGCGTCATAAGCTGAGAGGTCATCAAGACCCAGAAAACCGAAACAACAAGAGGCAGGGGACACAAGCAACAAGACCCAGGCAGGGGACTCAAACCAACAAGACCCTGGCAAGGGACATAAGCAAACGAGGTCCCAACTGGGGACTCAAGCCTCAAGGCCCAGCTCAGCAAGCCCATACGCGTCCAAGCCCACGATGCAAGAAACCCTAGCCGCCGCCCACCCAAAGTCGTGCCACCCCAGCCGCCACCCACCCAAAGTCGCGCAACCCCGGCCGCCGCCCACCCACAGTCGCGCAACCCACCTGAAGTCGCGTATCGCCCGTTGCGTCCAAGCCCTGATCGCCGCCAGCCTCCCATTGCGTCGCGTCGCTCGCCCTCCACTTGGCGTCGCTCGCCAGCCGCTGCAACTCCGGATCTCAGACCGCACCGAAGATCCGTCCGCCACGCCTCCCATCCGCCCATCCGCTCCGACGCGCCTCAACCCACATCCGCTGCCCTAGATCTGTAGCCAGCCACCCGAGCCTCCGTCGTTCCGGCCGATTTCAGGCCCGTCCGACCTCTCGCAAGCACATCAGCCATAACCCCAAAACACCAAAGACCCCAACCCACCATGGTTGACAGCGGACAAGTCCTCAGCCGCAATCTGCGCTGAAACAGAGCCAGGGAGGCAACCCTAGCCTGTAACCAGATCCCTGCCAAAAATCCTGATGAAATCGAGCCAAAGGGTCTCAAGGTACGGAGGAAAAGCTAGTTATTGAAACTAGAGGAAAAACTTTAGGGAGTACCCTAAAGAAGGAAATGAAACGGGAAAAGAAAATAGATCTGGAAAGCATTAAACGAAGCAACAAGGTCTCCTAGGGGTAGAGAAGAAGGACCATAACGGTGGCCTTCTTACTCCACCCCGGAGTGGAAGAATTCGGAAGAGGCTGTCAAGAGAGAAGGAGGAGCTTTTTAAGTCCTCAGTCACAGTAGAAAAAGAATGGACTCATTAAGAGTCCGGTTTTACAAAGACCGAATACTTGCATAATCGTATTTTTTCCTCTAGCCGCTCCTGTTTTGTATTTCGTAGCCTCTCTCTTCCCCTAAGAGCATCCGCACCATGCACTTGCTATTTTCTCTTAGAGGATATCCTCTGAGAGAACTTTCTGTTTACTATTCACAGCATTCTCTGCATTTTTGCGCACTCATGAAATGAGAACTTTCTATATTATTCATAATATATACAAAAAAAGTTAAATCATTTTTTTCACTAGTTTGTTTGTATTTGAATTATTGATCAAATAATTGAACAAGATGTAATTTGTTTTTTCAAATTACAATCAGACACGTGTTTGAAGAGATAAGTTTTTAGATTTTATTTTCACTCGTTTGTTTGCGTTTGAATTATTGATCTATAATTGAACAAGATTCCATTGCAATTTGTTTTTTCAAATTACAATCAGACACGTTTTTGGAAGAGATAAGTTTTTAGATTTTATGTATAAGGATGGATAAGGTTTATACTTCTATAAAATAAGGTGATTTCTTTAGTTATACTCACACTTTCACTCTTCTCATTTTCTTTTGTAAAAATGGATCCATTTCAATTCAACCGGCAATATCAACAGAGAAGACGCGTAGCAATGAAAGGGCTAACTCGCTCGTCACGAGCGCAATTGTTGTAGCAACTGCAGGTGGTGAAAAGCGAACGCCGCATCCTCGACAACCAAATCGAGAAAGACAAAGAGGTCCTAGGGGACAAAATCTCTTGGATGACTACTTTGTCGAGCGTCCAATATTTGGTGAGGTCGACTTTCGTAGAAGGTATCGAATGAGTAGAAAATTATTCAACCGCATCAAAACATGTCTCTGTAACCATGACGATTATTGGCATCAACGTCGTGATGCTGTCGGTACGCTTGGTCTTCTTTCAGAGCAGAAGATGACGGCTGCTATACGAATGTTGACATATGGGTCATGTGCTGATCAGTGTGCTGAGATTGTAAGAATGGGTGAATCAACTACTCTAGAGGGTATGAAGAAATTCTGCGAACAAATAGTCCTTCATTACAAGGATGAATATCTACGTTCTCCAAATGTTGCAGACATATATCGACTATTAGCAAGGGCTAAGCAACGAGGCTTTCCTGGTATGCTCGGAAGCATCGATTGTATGCATTGGGAGTGGAAAAATTGTCCAACGATATGGCAAGGATCGTATGCTGGTCGTAGTCGTCGTCCAACTATCATCTCAGAGGTTGTAGCCTCGTACGACACATGGATATGACACACATTTGTCGGCGTGCTGGGAGCATAAAATGATCTTAATGTGTTGCACCAATCAGACATATTTGATTCTTATCTTAAAGAATTATCTCCTGGAGTCTCCTATAAAGTTAACGGAAATACGTATGACAACACTTATTACTTGGCCGATGGGATATATCCGACCTTCCACAAAATAATGCAGAATCTCTATTTGCAAAGAAGCAAGAATCATATCGCAAGGACGTTGAGAGATGTTTTGGAATCTTACAATTGCGTTGGGCTATCGTTCGTCATGCAAGTTTAAGTCATAGGTTAAGTGTTTTAAAAAAATAATGTTGGCTTGCATTATTATACATAACATGATAATTGAAGAAGAATTTGTAGAAGACGAATTTGAGGAAGTTGATAATGAAGATCCACACAATCCATTCAATGGTTTCATGGTATATGATGGACCAATAGATCAAAACAGGATTCCAATGCGTCATGATCCGATTGAAAGAGCTCAACAATCGCAAGTCTTTGGTGATCGACTTGTTAACCTCCAATCTGCATATCTGCATATGCAATTACAAGAAGATCTAGTAAAATACAACTGGTTTCTAGAAACTGGTGAACCAACTATGATTTATTTTTAATGCTATATAATTATATCTACTGTGTTATAAACTTGAATTCTCAATTTCAAATAAAGTATTTTATTTTTTCCATTTATATATAAGAATCATGATCATAATAATAAAAATAATATAATTAAACAAATTTGAATTAACATAAACTAAAATAAATATAATTAAATAATAAAGTTAAAAATTATATTACTTAAATTAAAAATACACATTAATTAAATTGAAATTACATTAGTTAATTTTGGACTTAATGGGCTAATTACCTAATGTTAGACCTAATTTTCCATCAGAGCACGTTCCCTCATACGTACTGGAAGAGAACGGCCGAGAGAACGAGCAACCAACATCCTCCTCCCATCTGAACGCTGCACAGATTGAAGGCAGCGAACGTTCCACAATTAGAGGGGAACGTTCTGTATTCCATCTGCGGTGCAGATACTCTAAGTGCTTTGAAATTACTGAACAATAAATTACAGATCGAAGTTGGACGCTATGGGAGGAAGGAATGATGATGATTTCGAGGTTACTTGTAGATTGATTTTTTTAACGACATGAATAGTTTAGGGTTAGAATTTCGAAATTGAGTATTCAATTTAAATATGCTGGTTTTGTTGGTTGACTCATGGTTTTATATATTACGTGCGAATTGAAGGTTTTAATATATATGATATGGTATTTTTGACATTTGTTTGTTGTTAACATGTTGTATCATTCGTTTCTATCGGTTTTGGATTGAATATTCGTTGTTAATATGTGTTGTGATATTGTTTTTAGATACAGATGAATCTAGATAATATTGTCACCTCCGGATCGATTGATGACTCTGTCTTAACTCAACAACATACACATAAGCATGCATATCCGGTCCGACCAAGTGACCTGAAAAGTTTTGTAATGTTGGGCCAAGGATTAGACCGAACCGAAACTAAACGGTTCGGGTTAAATCCGATCTGGTCCCGGGTTGGCCCTAAAAACCCGATTTCATTTTTTCATTTAAATTTACTATTTGAATTTATTTATAAAATTATATAATAGATCTATATCAATAAAACTTAAATAACTAGTTGACTATACCCTAGCGGAGTTGGGCTAGACATATATGATTTAGGTCTCAAGATTGACTCTAGGTATAAGAGTATATTTTCTCGAAAATAATTTTTATTTAATTTAAAAATAATTCAGTCCAACCCGGACCAAACTGTATTTTTCTATTCTAGACCGAGACTCACCCGAAATTAGTATTTATTAAATATGTGATCCGAAGACCGGCCCGAAAACTTTCGGCTCGGGTTCCCGATTCAGGTCACTTTTGTCAACCCTACATACTCATTGTTCGGGAGAAGTATGGATTGATATGATAAGTTGATCATTTTTTCCTCTTTAATCTTATATAACTTATTTTCTAACATTAATTAATGACATTATATACTATCTTGTCAAAATCATAAAGATGGTGCATCGCCGGATGTGGGATATAGATCCTAATATTGTGTCGTGTATATAATACGTGCTAGTTTTTAATATGAATGTAAGTTCAAAATTTTGAAGCCGATTGGGCATTGCACTCAGCATTGGTGGAACGACGGATTCAAGAGACCCACATAATTTATTTATGGAATAATTAATTGAGTTGCAAATAATAAGGTGCTAGATGCTCAAATCATGTTACATCTCAAGCTAAAATAAGAATGAAAGTTAGCTAGATAAGTTAGAAACAGAAATAGCTGCGGGGCTACAAAAACGTATTGGACCGTCCATTTCGTCTGTGATTGTGAATTGAATATGAAACGACGAAGCAACGGGCGAAGTAACGTTGTGGAACTTCATATCGGAGTTATGAGTTACTTCCCCTGGATCAATTTTAGTAACGAAAAATCTTAGTCCTAATTCATTGGTTGCTTGTATCATTAACCAATTTTTATTTTAGTGCGAGGAACTTCTAATGAATCCACTGATTTCTGCAGCTTCCTTTATTGCTGATGGATTAGCCGTTGGACTTGCTTCTATTGGACCTGGAGTTGGTTAGGGTACTGCTGCGGGATTCAATGCAGACTTTGATGAGGATCAAATGGCTGTTCATGTACCTTTATTGCTGGAGGCTCAACCAGAGGCTCGTTTACTTGTGTTTTCTCACACGAATCTCTTGTCTCCGACTATCGGAGATCTTTTTTCCCTACCAACTCAAGATATGCTTATTGGACTTTCTGATTTCATCTAAGCATCATGATTTTTAAATAAAAGTCCTAGACTATGATGATTTAGGAATTTTAGTAGCATGTGGTGTTATGAACCGGATCTTCCAAGGTCAGCTCGTGCCTTTTCTCGCCAAGGATTCCCTTGACAATTTTGTCCATTACCGAGAAATTGCGGACAACGCACATGTAAGGCCCCGAGGTGCCTCCGGACAAGTCTGAGTCGAGGCAACCACATTTGTCGAGGCTCGTTGCCAAGCTAACGAGGCCTCAAAGGCGGCCTCCTGATCTGCCGAGATTGCCGAGGCCAAGTGCAAAGTTGTGCACGCTGCCTTTTGCCAAGGGAGCTCTTGTTGCGATAAATGCGGATCAAGTCCTCGTGGACATTATGCCGACTGCTGAGTGCGATGTTCTGTGCTCCCAAAGCCGAGAAGACGCATGCAGATTGTTCGCAAGATGTTCCGCCACCTTGCTGCCACTGGGTAGCCCACTTGCACAACCACCTCAGCCCACTTGCACCCCCTGCCATCTTGCTGTCGCAGCGTCTTCCCTGTCGTAGCAGCCTGCGCATTCAGCTTTGTGCCCTGAGCTTTTGCTCCCTCAAGCATGACCCTTAGGCTCCTTTCCCCCCTTTTGTAGCCTATATAAAGGCATTCTGATACTTATCTCCCATGCAAATTATCTAAATGAATGTCAATATGACTTTGTTATTTGCGTCACTCGGATTGTAGACGGGCTAAGTCATAGGACAACGAGTTCCTTTGTGCAAGGGGTTCTTGAAGCATTAACCGCAATTGTACTTTTTTTGGCCATTTGGCCCCTATCCACCACAACTTCCGCAAACCTACACACTTTTCGCACTCTCTATCCGCCCTTTCGATAAGGCCTTTCGAGGTTCTTATCATGTGGTTCGAGCGGTAGATTTAGAGCCATTCGAATCCCTACAAACTACGTAGAGAATTTGAGCTGCGTGTGATTTGTAAAAGTTAGTTTTATCTCATGGCTGGATGTTAAGCTTAATTGGTCGTGAGGAAATGATTTCATGGAAGGGAAGACGAGATGACGATTACAAATGAAGGGATGGCTAGAGAGACTATCAAACTTTTGTGAGATGGAGTGACATTATCATATTTGTTGACTTTTATTAGTCTAACGGTTAATATTAATAACCATCACTCTCTATCACGACTACATTTTGCAAATCAACCATCCAATTTAATTAAAGATCAACAATCGCTATATCAATCATATCAACAGTCAATATATTGTCTTTCCAATTTACAAAAATTTCCAAACTTAACCTTATAAACAAAACTATTATTTTTATCTTATTTAAACCATGTTTAAATCCCTAAAAATATTTAATTTAGTTTTTTATGTCATTCGGCACAGCCCAATCCTTCAGGTTGTACAAACAGACAGCTTCCGAGAAAACCTAATCCAAAACACTGCTGAGAAAATGGCGTCGATGCCTCACCTCCTCCGCTTCTCTCTCGCCTCCTCTAAACCCCAATTCGCCCTAAACCCATCTCCCCGATCGCCACACCTCCCTAAACCCCTCTCCAAAACCCTAACTTTATCAAGCCGCCGACCATGCGGAACGCGTATGTCCTACACACCGACGCCAGCAACCGACCGCTTAATCTCCGCCGCATCCTACCTCCTGCCATTCTTCAACGGCCTCCAGTACGGACGTCACCTCTTCATCCAATATCCCGTTCTCGGGACAGTGTTTCAGCCCATTCTGCCACTCCTCAGCCTCTACAGATCAGTTCCTTATGGCAGCTTTGTGGCTTTCTTCGCGCTGTATCTAGCGGTTGTTAGAAATTCTTATTTTGATAGGTATGTGAGGTTCAATGCTATGCAGGCTGTGGTGTTGGATGTGCTGCTGGCATTGCCAATGCTGGTGCAGCGGATATTTAGCCCTGGTCGAGCAGGGTTGGGATATAAGTTGATGGTCATGGGACACAATGCTGTGTTTTTGTTTGTTGTCTTTTGCTTTGTTTACAGCGTGGTGAGTTGTATTTTGGGCAAGACTCCTTATCTACCGTTTGTGGCTGATGCTGCTGGTAGGCAGCTTGAAGGTTGAAGGTATTGTTTTTTCGTTTGTTTTAGCAGTCATCAGCTCTGTATGATGCAATGCCAAACTGATGTATCATTTGGAATCTCTTCGTAAAAACTGTGTACTGCATCTTGAAAATTTTGGAGAAAATAACTATGAAACTATTCTGTTATTTTTTCGGGAAAATTGACTTACTGGTTTAAACTTTAAAAGTAGTGTGCATTTTAACTAGGGTTAATTACAGGAAAACACCCTTATATTAGGGGTGTTTTCCCAGTAACACCCATATAAATTTTTTTTTCAACAAAACACTCATATATTTTCAATTTTTTCAATGTCACACTTATTAATTTTCAAACTTATTGAAAATATTTTCAATTTTCAATTTCGGTACTACTCTAATATAAGGGTGTTTTCCCGTAATTAACCCTAGTTAAAATGCACCCATATAATTAACCCGTAATTGTCATATAAAGCACACCTAATTAGTCAGACTAGTTGATACAAATAAGTAACAATCCAGATCGCCATATTAGAACCGTCAGCATAACTACATGGATTGCGCTAAAATATAGTTAGCACAAAAACTAATTTATAAGGGTATAAATTAAAATGTTAACTCAGAACTCATAAATGATGAACTGAGCCATTCCTATCTTATATCCTAATAGGAACCCCAGAAAGCTAAACATTGTGTACAGCCAAGTAAACTTGAGCCTTCTATGACAACAACATCTAGTAAAAACTGAAACTCTAGCATCGCTGTTATGTAAGTTAAGTCACTGTACATGTTTATGAAACTCTAGTAAAAGCCTTCATCAAGATGTACATGTTTCCGTAATAGCTTTGAAGCAAATACCACGTTACTATGTGTGCTTGGACAACCAAAACCAACCAGAACTTGAATGTCATTTCTTAACAATGGCCTGAACTTTATCACCAGTTGCAGTAATTGTCATATATGAGGGCACCAAGAAATAAAAAGACATAATTCCAACTAACACCTTGTATAAAAACTACCACAAGATGAACAACAAATTCCAAATTCAAATTTGTTAAGCAATGTGAAAATACATGATTCGCGGAACTTTATTTTCTAAAAAATGAAAAAAATAGTGAAGCTGTATACCTTAAAATATCAAACCGGTCGTGACCAAAATTTAAACAAGCAGTCTGAACAGTCTTTAAATCCCAAATAAAATCCAAACCCTCTTCCACAACTGCATCCATATCAAACCCTAAATCCTTAACTATGATAACTTCATCCTCCCTCTTCTGATCAAAGTAATTCTGCTGCATCAACCTCTCCATCAGCTCAGTCCACTCTGGCCAAGGGATGTGCCAACTCCGCCTCCTTAGTCAATTTACTTACCTCCGTTTCTTGCCTGTTGTCAACCACTAAATCCAAGAAAAAAAAACATAAGCTATACAATGAACAGGGATAAATAATCCAAGAAAAAATATACATAGAAAGTGATTCAGACAATCTGGAATGCACTAGGAAGAATAACATCCCACAGGTAATTATCATATTGAATGAATGATGAAATTGATTTTGAAGGAAAACTTTAGCTAAGATAAAAAAAAGTATTTTATTTAATCAGAAAAGCAATGGCAAGATTAACTCAATTATCTAATTCACTGCAAATTCAGCAGCTTCCTAACTGCATTCTACGTGTTATATATAAACTGATCAGAAAATGATCATCAAGATTTGACTTTTCGGCGCTGTACGGATGGTGAAATCAAGTCAGTAACTCTTTCTGGCGCCTTCCTCTTATTACCACAAAGTAAAGGTGGCTGCGCGGGGATTGACACTAAGGAAGGCTGACATATCATCGTGTTCTTATCAACATGGGGCATGGAGACAGCAGAAGTAAGGATAATACTAGGCTCATTTGGCTTTTGCTGTGTAGTAGTAGATGCAGTTTTTTCACATATATCAGAGAGCCCAACAGTAGCATCATCTTCTTCCCATATTTTCATAACTTCATCAACATCAGGAAAGAGTTTTTCAGACATATCAAAGTCCCAATCAATAGAATCATCTTGATCCGATGTTTTCATAAATTCATCAACATCAAGAAATAATTGGTTGCCATCCCAGTTCCATAATTTCCCATCATCAAAATAACTAGTACACTCAGATTGTTCCTTTTCAGATGAAATCAAATCTCGAGGCTGTGTTTGTTGATCAGGCAGCAGCGGAACAACTAATGCATTCTTCTCAGCGACCAGTTGATCAATTCTTGCTTGAATTTTCTCAATCCTATCATCCACAATCGAACTCATACCCATAGATTGCACCGCACTAAACCCATCAACACTAATACTTGTTGGATCGTTACGTTAGCTTGGTTCACTTCTCGACACTTGTGAACACGTCCTTTAGTGTGAACGTGTACTCAAGATCAAGTAGCACAGCGGAAATAATAAACGATAATAGTAAAGTGAACAGTAAGTACGCGTACTCAGCAATTTATAGTGGAAACCTGATAACAGGAAAAACCACTACCTTCCCGGAGTCGACCGGAAAGGATTTCTCAGACAAATTCTTTATTGATTGCTTTTGTTCTTACCTAGTACAATTGTCTACACCTAGTACAGCCAACAAACTCCCAAAGTCTGCCCGGAACTCAGTTGTAACAACCTACGTCTAGCAACTCAAATCAACTCAGAATTGTCCTACCAATACCGCTGTTGTATACTAGCTATACGGAGTCCACCACTCGCCTACCCTTGAGCGAAATATAGCCTCGAACAACAACGATATCACGACTTTGTTTGCTCTTTCAATTGACCGACTTGTCTTGATGAAAGCATTGAAGTCCTATTTATATGATCACCAAAAACCCTAGCCCTTGCTTCCTAAAATCTCTCCCTGCCATAAAAGATAATAGTAACATTAGTAAATATAATATCTTTTAAAAATCAGTTAGGGCAACTTAATATTAAATATAATATAAATATTATATTTAATATTTAGTTAGGGCAACCTTATCTAAATATAATATTATCAAATATTATACTTAGAAATCGGTTAGTTAGGTAATCATTATCAAAAATATCTTCTAAACAATAAGTTTCTAAAATACAAAATATTCTAAAAACTTATTGAATATCAGAATATTTCTGAATATTCTGCTGCCACGTCAGCACGCCCTCGTGCAGTCTGCGGACCCGTCCACAGACGATTTTTACCAAATCTGTTTTATTTCCAAATCTGCATATTTCCTAATCCTGCATTGTCATGGAATGTTAGCTAAGTGTTTTCAACATCAAAACTGAGAACGTGTTGGGAACACGTCCCCAACAAATTCCCCCTTTTTGATGTTGACAAACACTTCTTCGTTAGACAGGAAAAGTTCACAATGTAAACAGAAGTGTAAGCATAGGCAGCATATGCATTATTCAGTTCATAATAAATTCCTAAACTAAACATGCATCCCAAAAGTCAGAGTTATACTAACTCCTATCCCAAAAATATCCCAACAGTATTAATAACCCAGCAATATTAATACGAACATCAATAACCCATTGTGAACAGATTCGCTAAAGCTTGAATCTGTTCCCCCTCAGTGACACCGTCAGTCACTAAGTACAAGTTCCCCCTCAGTTAATGCTTTTCCTGTCTACCTTCCCCCTTTTGGCATCATCAAAAAGAATGTGAGTAATAACAAAGCCAATAGCACATAAGTAAACAAACCCATTTATTCAATTCAAAGGCGTGCCAAAACGAAGTGGCACGCAAGCACAGGAAGACAGACATTTAACAATTCAAAATTAAAAGCACAGAGAGCAGAACAAGAAAACACAAAAGATTGGGATTGATGTGGTAGGGTTTTCAAGGAGGGGCTGAATCAGATCTGCTAAGCATCTGAGGGAGCACTGGAAGCGTCCTTGTCGCGAACCAACTGGCGGACCAAACGCCAAATGTTTGCAAGCTGCTCTGCCTGGTGGTCTGAGCTTTCTGTCACCCTTTGACAGATGTCTCTCATAGTGCGTTCCATTTCTTCCACCCTCTCTGTCAGCTCTATGAACCCGTCCTTAACAGCGGACAGGAACTTATCCATGGCAGCTTCTGCAGCGGCGGACGATTCTGCCTGATCACGGACCCATCCTTGGTCCGGAGCATACTTGAGGCTCAGCTTACTGATGGTGGCCTCGTCCAGTGTCCTTGTGCAGCAGATCTCTTTCCCCTCGGCACACACATTCCATGTGTTTCCAATAGCCGTTCTATGATAGACGAATAACCTAGCCATGTTTCTTTTGATCCTTGATGTTACGTATGTGGCACTTGACAATTCGGGTTCTTGGTAGAAGAAGAGTTTTTTTTTTTTTTGCTTATCTTCTTCTAACCAAGTCCCCGAGCAGTACCAAAAATTGTCAAACTTTCTCCTCAAGAATATCAACCGGTTTCCAAACAATCATCTCCATCATGGCTCTTTTGCATTAAATACTAATGATCGAATTTGAAGCATGACACATCACTGAACTCGTCCTGTTAGCGCATACCATCTTCTATGCCCAATCTGAGATTCACGCCAAAAACGTCCCAATTTTCCCGCCAAAATACTTAGCAGAATTCTGATTCTTTCAAGGGGGTGGTGTGTTGCGGACGGGTACCCAAATGGTAAAAATAAAAGCAACACACACGAAAAAGCAGACACACACACATATATATCAAAACTGTAATTGTACCTCATAGAGACTACTCCAGTAGTATGTTAATCAAAGGGCTCATAGGAGTAGCACATCTATGAGTTGGCTAAGGTTGGCTGTGAACTCCCTTCATCATATTAGGCTTGTAATGTGGGTACTACATATCCGAAGGGGTTCTTTGGGCTGCGAAGAAAATGCTCAATATGCCTTTAACAATTAATCGTTAGTATCTATGGTTCCAGTACTCAACATGGTACACGTCCTCAGGCACACACAATGAACAGAATAAACAGAAGACATTTTACATCATGAACGACTGACCTTGCATATTACACCACTCAATTCATAGCCAGTCATCGAGTTCAGTACGGATAGGCAATTAATTAGAGAAGGAGACCATACCTAGCTCCATCCGTAGCCTCTCGAAGGGTTCACGATTCAGTGCCTTAGTAAAAATGTCAGCAATTTGTTCTTCTGTTCTACAAAACTCCATGGTTATTATTTTCTTTTCAACAGAATCACGCAAGAAATGATATTTTATCTCTACATGCTTAGTACGTGAATGTTGAACAGGGTTCTTAGATATTAATTGCACTGGTATTATCACAATAAATGGCATTTGAGATACAGAAATACCGTAGTCGCGCAATTGTTGTTTCAACCATATGAGCTGAGTACAGCACGCAGCTGCTGCAATGTACTCGGCTTCGGCAGTGGACAGGGACACCGCATTCTGTTTCTTTGATCCCCAAGAAACAAGACTAGAACCCAGAAATTGAGCCATGCCAGAGGTAGACTTTCTATCAACTTTATTACCTGCAAAATCAGCGTCAGTATAACCAACTAAGTCAAGACTACCTCCTTTGGGATACCACAGGGAGAGATCCTCAGTTCCCTTCAAATACTTCAAGATCCTCTTAACTGCTTTCAGATGTGTCTCACGGGGGTTTGCCTGAAATCGAGCACAAAGACATACACTAAACATAATATCAGGTCTACTAGCAGTTATGTACAGAAGAGACCCGATCATCCCTCTGTAGAGAGTCTGATCTACTTCTGGTGAGGACTCGTCCTTTCCTAAGGACTCGTTCGGAGAGATGGGGGTCGCCATGGGCTTGGCCGACTCCAGTCCGAACTTCTTGATCATTTCCCTGAGGTATTTTTGCTGATGAATTCGAGTACCATTCTTTTCTTGTGAAACCTGAAGTCCTAGGAAGAACTTCAGTTCACCCATCATACTCATCTCGAATTCGCTGGACATTAGATCTGTAAACTTCTTAACTAAAGCATCATTAGTAGAACCAAAGATAATATCATCAACATAAATCTGAACTACTAAGACATGCTTTCCTTCTCTGAGTAAAAATAAAGTTTGATCTACCAAACCTCTTACGTAACCGTGTGACATGAGAAACTGAGAAAGCCTCTCGTACCAGGCACGGGGTGCCTGCTTCAATCCATATAGGCTTTGTCCAGCACGTATACATGGTCAGGTTGGGACGGGTCCTCAAAGCCCGGTCTGCTCAACATATACTTCCCTCAGACTCCATTGAGGAATCCGTCTTTACGTCCATTTGGTAACCTAAAATATGGTGAGTAGAATAAGCTATAACAGTCTGATTGCTTCTAACTGGCTACGGGGGCAAAGGTCTCGTCATAGTCGATTCCTTCTTGTTGGTTGTACCTTTGACCACTAGCCTGCTTGTTTCTCACACGTTTCCCTATCGTCCAGCTGTTACGGAACACCCACTTTGTTCCTATGATCTTCGACCCTCCCGGACGAGTACGAGCCTCCACACCTTATTCCTCTCGAACTGATGAAGTTCCTCTTGCATAGCACTGACCCATTGTGGGTCCTTGAGCGCATCTGAACCTTCTTTGGCTCTGCAAGGGAAACAAAAGCATTAAATGCACAAAAGTGATCTACTTCATTTAATAAAGGTGAGAGTTCAGAAGCCCTGTTATCATCGGTTGGGGACTCGTCCTTTGCCCAGAACACCTCATAATCCTCCAGACGGTTGAGGGTGTTCTAGTTCGAAGACTTCTTCTGGGAATTACTTCTAGTTGAGGATCGTTGGGAAGTCTTCTTCTACTGCATCAGTGGGGACATGTTCTCGTCAGGGACACCTTCCTGCTCAATCTGCTCCTGGTTCTCAACTGGTGTTCCCCCTGCGACTGTGCCGGATCCTCTGGCTGATTCTCAGGTTCTGCTATTCTTCATTAAGGCCTATCTCAGGATCCCATGCAGCAAGTCTGAAGTCATCCTCAAATTCCAATGGAGTGTGATCTCCGTCCTTAATCATACTGCCTCCCATGACTTCCTCATCGAAGACAACGTGAATACTTTCTTCAATCTTTCTCAGACGCAGATTGTACACTTTGTAAGCTCGACTGTGAGAAGAGTATCCTACAAATGTACCTTCATCACTCCTTGGATCGAACTTTCCCAGATTGTCTTTCCCGTTGTTGTGGATGTATACCTTACATCCGAAAACCCTTAGATGGGACACGTTCGGTTTCCTTCCTCTCAGCAGCTCATACGGGGTCTTTTCCAGCCCTTTGCGCAGATAGACTCTGTTCAGAACATAGCATGATGCGTTCAGCGCTTCCCCCCAGAAGTTCTTAGGCAGACCACTGGATATGAGTAGAGTTCTGGTCATGTCTTCAAGCGTTCTATTCTTTCTTTCCACTACACCGTTCTGCTGTGGTGTACGTGGTGCTGAGAAGTTGTGGGAGATGCCTCTTTCCCTGCATAAAGTTAGGAACTGAGAATTTTCAAACTCAGTCCCATGGTCAGTACGTATAGAGACTAAGGACGTGTCCAGTAGGTTTTCAGTAGTGGTTAGCCATGATTCAAACTCTGCAAAAACTTCATCTTTAGATTGAATAAATATAACCCAAGTATAACGAGAGTAATCATCAACAATAACCAACACAAATCTGTTACCTCCACGGACTCCTAGTGCGCATTGGACCACATATATCCATATGAATGAGTTCCAAGTGGTCTAGTAGTGCTTACCTTAGCTTTCGATTTGAATGATGTGCGAGTTGCTTACCCATCGAACACGCACTGCAAACGGAGTGGAGGTTGTCATCAATCTTTGGCAGTCCTCTTACCAGATCTTTCTTGAAGAGCGTGGACAGTAGCCTCTGATTTGCATGTCCAAATCTCTTGTGCCAAAGTGCGGACGCGTCCGAGATTGTGGACAGACAGATTTGTCCCTCTGGTACAAAGTTAGGATCAACTTTGTATACCCTGCCTCTGATATGCCTCTGAGTATCACCTGCTTAGTTTTGATGCACTTGACAACACAACCGTCAGAAGTAAAGGTGACTTTATTCTTATGATTTTGGCATAACTGAGAGACACTAAGTAAATCGTATTTCAGATTGTCTACCAGATTAACATTCTCAATATCAATATTATCAGAAATACGTACCTTTCCGATTCCAAATATCTCACCTGCTGACTTATTGCCGAAGGACACGTTCCCTCCGACATGTTGCTGAAGTGAAGTAAACCAGTCCATGTTTCCTGTCATGTGTCCAGACGCACCGCTGTCTATGTACCAGGGACTGCTCTTCACTTCTTCCTGCAAGAGAAAAGTTAATTTTTACGAACCCAGACAAGCTTGGGCTTACTGGGTTTAGTAAAAACAGCAGAAGTAGTAACAATGTTAGTGTCAGCAGAGGTTGAGCTAGATAATCAATCTTCTTTCTGGAGTAGCTCTTGGTTTTCCTCTCGGAATGTAGTCTCCTCGGTGACCTAGAGTGGTCTGAGGATTGGTTCTGGGTGAGGAACTGGTCTGGGGTAGTGGACGGGTTCTCTGTTCTGAGCAGACTGTCTGTTCCTAGCAGTTCCATGATGTGTTTCAGTTGGTTTCTTCTGTTTCTTCTGCTGGGGACAGGTTCATCATATGTCCGTCCATAGTTCCTCATTCTCTCCAGAAGCTTCTTCTTCTGAGGACAGCTTACCAGGTAATGGCCAGTATTTCCACAGTGCCAGCATACGGTATGTTCCTTAAGATATACGTACTTGCTGTATCCAGCAGGTACGGACTGGTCTCAATTCTGGACTGGAAGTCAATACGAGATGGTCCTCTATTATTGGCCTGATTCTTCCATATCTGAGGCTGGCTCGTCGTCTCTGTGGAATGGATGAGGCTGAGCTGGTGGGTCACGTCCATTATCCTTTGTCTTCTTCTGAGTTGGTGCATACATCTGAGCTTGTTTGACCGGTTCATGTCCAATACCTTTGCGGAACCTCTTCTTATAGTCAGCTTCAAGTTCCTTTTCTGTATTCCGCAAGCCAAGTTTCCTTCTTGGTTTCTAGGTCAGATCGAGCTTTCTCCAACTCTTTGTTCAGTGTGACCGCGTCAGCTTCTAGGTACGGATCCTATCCTTGAGAGCAGTAATCTCACTGTCCTTTTCTTTCTTCTCTCGTGATAGGGTCTCATTACTGTCTTTCAATGTTCTAATCTCATCCTCATGACCATCACATAACCTCCGTTTACCTTTCTTCAGCTCCTTTTCGAACCGATTAGATCTCTCCGTCCATCCATCAAGGTTTTCTTGCATTTCTTGGATTTGTTCGTCACGTTTGGCAATATCAGCTACTAATTCCTCATTGTATCTAACATTACTGCAAAGCAAGTGCCATTTGATCATATTTTCTTTAGCAGTAGTAGGAATTTTTACCTTAGGGGACTCGTCCTCAGGATGAGCCATCAGACATGTCTCTTCTTCAGATTCCCTCCAGTATCTCGTCAGATGCTCCCCAAGCTGCGATCATTGCTCTTCTGTTCTGTTCGGGCTTCATGGCATCCTGAGCTTTACTCTGCATTCTTGGCTATATGTCCTAGCTTTCCGCATCTGAAGCAGTGTATTTCCAGTCCATTGTCAGTGGCGTTCTTATCTGCTTTCTTGTTGCTGTTATTACTGAACTTATTAAACTTGAAGCACGGGTCAGCATAGCAAGATTGACGTCCTCCACTTCGGGCATCTCTTCGGATTCAGCTAGTTCCATAGCCTTCTCAATCTTCAAAGCCAGGGACTTGTCCTTTTCATACTTGTTCGGCTCTCTTCTTTCAACCTTCCGTTGATGTATTCCAGCATTACTCTGAAGACGAGCTACAAGTTCCTCTAAAGTGATAGTCTTAATGTCGCTCTGGGCTTGGAACGCAATAAATACTGTCCCATTTTGAGTTGAGTGCTCCGAGGAATTGATGAGTGACCTTCCAGGTTGGTATATCTCACCAAGAAACTGCAGCTGTCCAACATATCCTTTGAATCTAGCCAGAAAATCTTCAGGGACTCGTTCTTCCCTTGCACCGCTGTCTCATAGTCCTTTGAGACAGCAAGGATCCTGTTCCTTTGAACATCAACATTACCTGAGTACAGGTCCTTAAGAGCGATCCACATCTCCTTAGCAGTTTGTAAGTGATGCAGATTCGGCGGTCAGCGTCGGACAATGCTTGGAGAATGATTTTGATAGCACGGTTATTTCTTCTCGAGAGCCTTATAATCAGCATCGCTATAGTCCTCTCTCTTCTTCTCCACGGGAGGGGTATCCTTAGTCATAATCTTATACGGTCCTTGTTCTATAACCCTCCATTTGTCCATCTAGTGAGCAAACGTGAGCCTCCATCTCCCTGGCCCACCAATCATATTCACCGGCCTTAGCATAGGCGGTTTCCAGAATGAATCTCCCTGAGACGTCATTGTACCTGTTCCTGCAAGCTAAACAAGAAATCTAGAGCCGGGCTCTGATACCAATTGTTGGATCGTTACGGTTAGCTTGGTTCACTTCTCGACACTTGTGAACACGTCCTCTAGTGTGAACGTGTACTCAAGATCAAGTAGCACAGCGGAAATAATAAACATAATATAATAAAGTGAACAGTAGGTACGCGTACTCGATTTATAGTGGAAACCCTGCTAACAGGTGAAAACCACTACCTTCCCGGAGTCGACCGGAAAGGATTTCTCAGACAATTCTTTATTGATTACTTTTGTTCTTACCTAGTACAATTGTCTACACCTAGTACAGCCAACAAACTCCCAAAGTCTGCCCGGAACTCAGTTGTAACAACCTACGTCTAGCAACTCAAATCAACTCAGAATTGTCCTACCAATACCGCTGTTGTATACTAGCTATACGGAGTCCACCACTCGCCTACCCTTGAGCGAAATATAGCCTCGAACAATCAACGATACTCACGACTTTGTTTGCTCTTTCACACTTGACCGACTTGTCTTGATTGAAAGCATTGAAGTCCTATTTATATGATCACCAAAACCCTAGCCCTTGCTTCCTAAAATCTCTCCCTGCCATAGAAAGATAATAGTAACATTAGTAAATATAATATCTTTTAAAAATCAGTTAGGGCAACTTAATATTAAATATAATATAAGATATTATATTTAATATTTAGTTAGGGCAACCTTATCTAAATATAATATATTCAAATATTATACTTAGAAATCGGTTAGTTAGGTAATCATTATCAAAAATATCTTCTAAACAATAAAGTTTCTAAAATACAAAATATTCTAAAAACTTATTGAATATCAGAATATTTCTGAAATATTCTGCTGCCACGTCAGCACGCCCTCGTGCAGTCTGCGGACCCGTCCACAGACGATTCTTACCAAATCTGTTTTATTTCCAAATCTGCATATTTCCTAATCCTGCGTTTGTCATGGAATGTTAGCTAAGTGTTTTCAACATCAAAACTGAGAACGTGTTAGGGAACACGTCCCCAACAATACTACTACCAACAGCAGCGGGAGTAGTTCTTGACATTGGCGGCGAGACAGAAACAGTTGACTTAGTCTTGACCTTAGGGTTTGTCGGATGACTCTTGTAAAGTTCAATCGCGTTGCGAAAATCAGCTTCGTTTTCCGGCCAAATACGCAAGGGCTTGACGACGTCATGGGGGTTGTGGATGACGATGCAGGCCGGGGTGTCGCATAGAGTAGACAGTTCGGCGGTCAGCCTCAGAAGCGTTGCTGCACGTCCTTCGAACGACCGCTGCTTCCCCGATTTCGATTTCGGGTTACTCGTCGTCATTCAGGGCCTCAATTCTCGGATCGGGTTCGGATCAATTCTCAGATCGGGTCGCAGATTGATCTCGGGTCGGGTTTGAAGATCAAATTGCTGATCGGAGCGCAGGTCGTTTCTCGGATCGGGTCGAAGATGTATCTAGGATTGTGTCGTTGTGGGGTTTCTTTTTTACAATTAAGTAATTAACCAACGGTCGATTTTTTACAATTAGATGACGAAGCACGTTTATTAAAAAATTCAAAAATAGAAGGTAATAATTCAACACACAGACGCCTTACCATTTATATTGGTTAATTTTCAGAAACCACTTATAAGTATGTGTTTTTAACATAAACTATCCGTATCTTTGAAAATTATAAAGTCACATATTTATGTTTATATAATTTTTCAGAAACCACTCATTTGTAATTTAATTGAAATATTAAAAAAAACGAAAAAACATAATTAATTATCAAAATCATAAAAACATTTAAAAAATCAGGATATTAAATAAATATAAATATAAATTTGAAAAGTACTCAAATGGTATGTATACAAATGTAAAAACTAAATTTAAACAAAAATATGGCATCTTGAAAATTATCCATATGTATAAAATAAACCAAAAGTTGTAGTGGTGAAAAGTGATTTCTAGTTGTAAAATGCAAACAAATCTCGACCATTAAATTTGTAGATCTGACGGCTGTGAATTTGAGGTTAATTTGTAAATATCGAAAGATTTAAATATTGAATTTAATTATTCAAGGGTAAATTAGTCACAAAATTTCACATTCAATCGGTTATAAGCTTCCTAAAATCAAGGTTTAGGTAAGATTTGATTCCGATTTGAATTCAACCTCTATTTCACAAATTAACAACCTTAAACCATCTGCCTCAATCTCAGTCGTGATTCCAAAACCTTACTCATGTCGGTAATTTTGTATTCACATAACGATTAGTTACTTACGACGTCTATATACTATGTTTATTTACATTTGCTGAATACAATATCGCCGCAAGAATGTGCCAGAAGATTTGAAAATTGAAGTGAACATGTATTTGGGTTGATATTTTAGTTTAATATGTTAGGTTGATATTCTGGTAGTTGTAATGTAAGCAACGGGTATTCAAAACATGTATTTTTGGTTCACAATTCACATACATATGATCCACGAATTTGCATACATATGATTCATAGTTTAAGTCATATGATTCATGAATCATATACTACCAAAACATGAATCTTGTTTCGTTATACGAACCTAATAGGATTATTGAATAACGCATCAACATGAACTTTGACCTTAATTAACCTATACAAAATTCATGATTCATAGTTTGAGTTATCATGGTTCGTGAATTATAGACGGTTAAATTGTGAACCATACTATAGTCAAAAAGAATGGTATATAAAACATAGTGGATATTGTTCATAAACATAGTGATCCATATTATTACATTTATAAGAACTTTGTGACACATATTATCCATTATGATCCATAAAAAGAGTATATATGATTCATGAATTATATTAATACATATTCTGAATACTTGAAATTAATAAACAACACATCATAAAAACTGATAATGATGTTTTTATGTAACATTACGTTTGAAAAACTTAACCATACTCGCGTTGCAATTTTTTATAAAAACAAATCATAACGAATATATTAGTAATACTAAACAAAGCATAATGTGAATACGAAATATGGAAATAAATTTATTAGAACATCAATGTAAACAAAATCAGATGACGAACTAAGCATTCAAGTAAAAACCATCTAGGATTCATGGTTTGCTATAACATGATTCATGAATCAAAGATATGCAATGTATGGATTTTACAAACGAATTCATTAGTAATATAAAGGGTTAATTATGAACCCTTATAATGTGATATTATAGAGGCACCACCATTAAATGATAACAGAACAATAAAAAGAGGTGGTTTACTGTAATATCACATTATAAGGGTGGTGCCGTGAAAAACACTTATTATGAGGGTGGTTTTTTTGTAATTAACCCTAATATAATGTATTTTTCCATTATTGCCCTTTTGTCATATAATATATTAATTAATAAGATTATATAATAACCGTCGGATGTAATTAATAACCGTTGCATTTTATAACCAAACTAACACTTTTCATTTGATCCATTCTCTTATGTTTATATAATTTGTCAAAAACCACTCATATGTAATTTAATTGAAATATTAATAAAAATGAAAAACGAAAAAAAACATAATTAATTATCAAAAATCATAAAAACATTTAAAAATAAGGATATTAAATAAATATAAAATATAAATATAAATATAAATTTGAAAAGTATTCATATGGTATGTAAACAAATGTAAAAACTAAATTTATACAAAAATATGGCATCTTGGAAATTATCCATATGTATAAAATCAACCAAAAAATTAACAAAAATCATAAAAAATACTTTTAAAAATGCTAAAAAAATGCAAATATAATTAAAAAAATCATAAAAACTTTTAAAAATAAGGATATTAAATTAAATATAAAAATAAATTTGAAATGAAGTACTATACTGTTTATTCGTATAAAATTTTGAAGTTTTTTATTTTTGTGGTGCCACTATTAATTATGTATTACAAGGTATCACATTTGTAATTTTAAGATACCATATTTTTGTATAAATTATGTTTTCACATTTATATCAAAATTATAACTTTGAATAGAAGAATTATAATTTGCATGTGTATATAGTTATGTTGAATAAATAATAGTGTGTTATACGGTTACACTTACTACACACACCATATAGCGCATACAAATACAAATTTTGATACTTTTTTACATATAAAGTATACAAACACAAATTTTATTGCATATAAAGTAAAGTTTAAACACTTATTTTAAGACATTACGATTTTTTTAAAATCTAATGGAGCAATGATGGTTGCCTTTAAATTTTTGTAATTTTCAAGACGCCATATTTTTGTATAAATTTAGTTTTCACATTTGTATACATATCATACGAATACATTTCAATTTTATATTTATTTAATATCTTGATTTTTTAAATGTTTGTTAATTAATTATATATTTTTTCGTATTTTTATCATTTTTATTAATATTTTGATTAAATTTAAACATATGGGTGGTTTCTGAAAAATTTAATAAACATAAGAGTGTGACTTTTTAATTTTCAAAGATACGGGTGGTTTCCGGAAAAAACTCATATTTCTTTTGACAAGAGCCCAAAATACCAATATTGGCTTCAACTTAGCCCAATATACTAATATTAATGATGGTTGCCGGTAAATTCCTTATAATTTTCAAAGATACGGATGGTTCCGTAAATTACATCCCGATTCTCTATTTCTTTCCATATAAGAAAGACAAGTGCCCAATATGTCAATATAAAGTAATGCATTCTTATAACTTACTGAAAACAATTATATATGAGTACATAAAAAAGTAATAGAGAAACCAGATTGGTTACCACCCAAAACCCAACTATTTTGGTTATCAACATGAATTTTTTCCATAATTTATCTATTTTCTGTATGTTGCCGGAAATTGGATCAACTGATTTTCGACAATAAGAGATGCACAACTGTACATCTTCCGCAATGGACCAATTGAAAGACATTTTGAGAAAAAATAGAATGTTTGATAGAAGTGTAGAATGAAATGTTGTAATTTTTTAGAATAATGAACTACAAATTTATAGAGGAAAAAATATTCTTTTTAAATAGTTGGAAACATAGCCGTTGTACATGGAATTAGATCCAGTGCAGCTAAAGTTATTTGCTGCGAGCCAAAACTACGTAGTTTTGGTAAAGGGTTCACTCAAAACTACATAGGTAATAGTAAAAAACGTCAAAACGACGCGTTTTGATACCCGCGCAGCAAATAGCAGCGCTGCACCGGATCCGAAGCCGTTGTACATAAGGCTGCAAGCGAGTCGATACACTCGATAATTACTCGTTAACATACTCGGTCAATGTTCGCCCGATACTAAACGAGTCGAGTATGAACACAGTTATGAGACTCGTTTAATAAATGAGTTGAACATGAACACGGTCATACTCAACTCATTTATGATCGTGAACAATTCGTTAAAAACTCGAATAATACTCTACACTATGTATTATTAAGTTACTGTTATATATTTTATATTTGATCCATTGAACATTAAAGGCCTAAAGCCCATAAAATATTACTACTTTGCAGAAACCCTAATACTTTACACTACCCTCAGCCAAAAGCCGCATCTCTCCTAATTTGTCATTTTCATTTCACTTTTCTATCCCTCAAGAATCATTCTTTGATCTTTCTTCTCGTGTTGTTCGATCCGATGATACATGTGTCTTGATCTTTCTATCCCTCGTATTGTTTATATATGGTTGAAGTATAAACGAGTAACGAACAGACTGTAAAATCGATTTGTAATCGAGTAGTTTGTTTATAACTTCAATTTTCGTTTGAGCTCGATAAAGATTCGAGTCGAGTATGACGATAAGTTATCGAGCCGAGTTCGTTGTTCGAGCTTTAATTTTTGATACTCGACGAGTTCGAGTCGAGTTCGAGTTAAGCACTTATGTAAGCGAGTCGAGTTCGAGTTCTGCAATACTCGACTCGACTCGTCTCATTTGCAGCCCTAGTTGTACAAAATTTTATCATTGCAAAATTTTTTGACCGTTGTATATTTTTTTCACCGTCACATATTTTAGTTTTTTACTATTAAACAATTCAAATAAAGTGTCAGCGTTACTCATTTAAAATAAATTACATGTATCTATTAATTAATTTGTAAAATCAATTTTTACAGTCCATTTTGTAGCTCATTTTTGCAGTCCAATTCTGCAATTAGGGTTTTCTACGGATTCGGATCCGGTGCAGAGCTGCTATTTGCTGCGGCTATCAAAACGACGTCGTTTTGATGTTTTTTACTATAACTCTATGTAGTTTTGAGTGAACCTTTTACCAAAACTACGTAGTTTTGGCTCGCACCAAATAGCTTTAGCTGCACTGGATCTAATTCTGTTTTCTACATTTCTTTCATTCATCCTGACGGTGACAATTTCTTCACCCCCGACGATTTCTGTAGTCTATTCTTCCGAAATTTGAGTTATTTTTGTAGTCTATTCACACCGATGTACATGCTATAAGCGAAGCCTTGACGGAAAATATCTTATTCCAATAGATTTAAAACACTCGGCATGCAGATGTTGACATCAATATTCAACCCGCGTGCTTTCCTTTCCTTTAAACAGCAAAATGTAATGTCATCTAAGACAGAAGAAGCAGATCGTCGAAACACGGAATCTGAATCCTAACACACCTAAACCTTAAAAAGTGATTGAGATTTTGACATCAAAAATTGTCCGCGTGATTTCCATTCCTTTAAAGTTAAAACATGAAAATGCACGTCTCATTAAATCACCGTATCTATCCATCGCCAGCCACGTTCAATCATTCATATAAAAACCCAATTCTTCTTCTTATTCTGTAAACAAAATCAATTAATGGCTGGTCATCCTCCTCCCAACTACGCATACGGGCAGCCACCAGCTCCGTACGGTGGTGGACAGCAGAGTCCTTTTACATCTCTGGTGCCGTCTGTGTTCCCGCCTGGAACGGATTCGAATGTTGTGGCGTGTTTTCAGCTGGCGGATAAGGATAGGAGTGGATTTATCGATGATATGGAGCTACAAGCTGCTTTGTCAAGTTATAATCAGAGTTTCAGTTTGAGGACTGTCCATTTACTTATGTATCTTTTCACTAATTCCAACGTCAGAAAGATCGGTACTTACGTGATTTCTCGATCTTCTCGTAAATATTTTTTTAAGGTTAACGCTAACGTGATTACTTCTTTTTGTTTGGCTCGACAGGGCCGAAAGAATTCACTCAAGTCTTCCACAGTCTTCAGAACTGGAGGGTAAGACATCTCTTCAATTTTTGTTAAAGTTGTTCGTGGATGTGAGTATTCTGATGACTTGTGTTGTTTTTCAGTTGATTTTTGAGAGATTTGACAGGGACAGAAGTGGTTGTATCGACCCAAGTGAATTGCGGGAAGCTCTTCTCAGTCTTGGATTTTCAGTCTCTCCTCTAATTTTGGATGTTCTAGTGCTCAAGTTTGACAAATATGGCGGGAGGACTAGAGCGATCGAGTATGATAACTTCATCGAGTGAGTATCTAGACCCCGGAAATTTTGAGTCCCTATTTTTCCATTTTCGAATGAATTTCTAAATTGTTCTCATTCTTGCACAATGCAGGTGCTGCTCACAGTTAAGGTATTCGTACTGTTTGATTAAATCAATATCCCTTGTATTATGTTGTTTTTTTGTGAATTTCAGCTCATTTCAGGATCCTCCGAGAATTTAACATTTAAGCATTCTGTGTTTTAGGGTCTTACTGAAGAAATTTAAAGTGAAAGACAATTCCTACTCTGGTTTCGCACTTTCGGGTATGAGGACTTCATGCTCACTGTCCTGCCCTTCCTCATTGCTTAAGATTCATCTGTTTTATGTTACATGTTTGGCCAG
>QZGG01003089.1:0-27808 GCA_006409495.1 Sedum album
GAAAGGATTGGTGCTTAGACTATGACACCACAACAAATCATGGCTGAACATATGCAAAAGACCGGTGAGGTGAAAACTGGTAAGGAGAAAGTTGGAGAGGAAAACAGTTTAAGTGGAATGATGATTCCCCACACAAAACCAAACACAAGAGACAAAAAAGGAGAGGGATCTAATCTGGTTATGTTGGCAACAAAATCTGAGTTGAGAGATGTGGTAAAAAATCGAGATGGAGTACTATTTGTGCTGATGTACAAAGATGATGGTGAGATAACTAATGACTTAACATCTCTTCCTAGTATATTCTCTCATATGTTGCAGGACTACAAAGATGTGTTTCCAGAGGAGATACCTGCTGGTCTACCTCCATTGCGTGGCATTGAACATCAAATTGATCTCATTCCTGGAGCTTCACTTCCAAACCGCCCAGCTTATCGTACCAATCCAGAAGAAACAAAGGAAATACAAAGGCAGGTACAAGAACTTTTAAATAAAGGTTATGTGCGTGAAAGTTTAAGTCCTTGTGCTGTTCCTATTATTCTAGTTCCTAAGAAAGATGGATCATTGCGTATGTGTGTTGATTGCAGGGCTATAAACAATATTACTATTAGATATCGTCATCCCATTCCTAGGTTAGATGATATGCTAGATGAATTGAGTGGTTCTATTGTTTTCTCTAAAATTGACTTACGTAGTGGCTATCATCAGATTAGGATGAAAGAAGGAGATGAATGGAAAACTGCATTCAAAACAAAATTTGGATTGTATGAATGGTTAGTTATGCCTTTTGGCTTAACTAATGCACCTAGTACTTTCATGAGGTTAATGAACCATGTTTTGAGAGCATACATTGGTAGATTTGTTGTTGTTTATTTTGATGACATATTGATATACAGCAAGTCTATGGAGGACCACATTTGTCATATCAAACAAGTTCTTGATGTTCTACGGAAAGAAAGATTATACGCTAACATGGAAAAGTGCTCATTTTGCACAAACAAGGTTGTTTTTCTTGGTTATGTAGTTTCAGGACAAGGTATTGAAGTTGATGAATCAAAAGTGGAAGCAATCAAGAATTGGCCAACTCCTATTAATGCAAGTCAGGTACGAAGTTTTCATGGTCTTGCTAGTTTCTATAGACGATTTGTGAAAGATTTTAGCACCATTGCTGCCCCGTTGAATGAGTTAACAAAGAAGGGAGTTATCTTCAAATGGGATGTTCCACAAGAGAAAGCTTTTAGGGAACTTAAGAAAAGGTTAACAGAATCTCCTTTGCTTGTTCTTCCTGATTTTACAAAAACTTTTGAAATAGAATGTGATGCATGTGGAATAGGCATTGGTGGTGTCTTGATGCAAGAGAGTAGGCCTATTGCTTATTTTAGTGAGAAATTGAATGCTGCAAAACTAAATTATTCTGTTTATGATAAAGAGTTGTATGCATTGGTTCGAGTTCTTGAAACATGGCAACATTACTTATGGTCTAAGGAATTCGTATCCATTCTGATCATGAAGCTTTGAAACATTTAAAGAGTCAAGCTAATCTGAATAGGAGGCATGCTAAATGGGTAGAATTCATTGAAACTTTCCCATATGTTGTGAAATATAAGAAAGGAAAAGAGAATATGGTGGCTGATGCTTTATCTCGTAGACATGTCTTGTTGAATCAATTAGAAGTAAAAGTTCTTGGACTTCAAAGTGTGAAGAATATGTATGCTGATGACCCTATCTTTGCAGAACCATATGAGAAATGTCGCGATGGAAAAGGCTGGGATAAGTTTCATATTCATGATGGATTCCTTTTTAGAGCTAACAAACTTTGTATTCCAGATTGTTCAGTTAGACTTTTGCTATTGCAAGAGTCACATGCAGGTGGTTTAATGGGTCATTTTGGACGCGAGAAGACATTTGCAATGCTAGCTGATCACTTCTACTGGCCAAAGATGAGAAAGGATGTTGAAAGATTTGTGCAGCGATGCATTACGTGTCACAAAGCTAAGTCAAAATTGAATCCTCATGGTTTATACACTCCCTTACCTGTTCCTAATGCTCCTTGGGAAGATATTAGTATGGACTTTGTGTTAGGGCTACCTAGAACTAAGAGGGGGAGAGATTCAGTGTTTGTAGTTGTTGATAGATTCTCAAAAATGGCACATTTTATTCCTTGTCATAAGAGCGATGATGCTTCACATGTGGCTGATTTATTTTTCAGGGAGATTGTACGCCTTCATGGAGTGCCAAGGACAATAGTTTCGGACCGTGATGTGAAGTTTGTGAGCTACTTTTGGAAGACATTGTGGGGAAAGCTCGGAACAAAGCTAATTTTTCAACAACCTGTCACCCCCAAACTGATGGTCAAACTGAGGTGGTGAACCGCACACTTTCTGCATTATTAAGGACAATGATCAAGAAAAATTTAAGGGAATGGGAAGAGTGTTTGCCACACGTTGAGTTTGCTTACAATAGGGCAGTTCACTCTACCACCGGGTTGTGCCCATTTGAAGTGGTTTATGGATTTAAACCGATTTCACCACTTGATTTATTACCACTTCCATTGCAAGAGAGGAGTAATATGGAAGCCTCAAAGCGTGCTGCATATGTCAAAAAGATTCATGAGAAAACTAAGGAGGAGATTGATAAAAAGGTAAAGTACTACGCAGCAAAGGCAAACCAAAACCGAAAGAAGGTGACTTTCAATCCCGGTGATCTAGTTTGGATACACTTGCGTAAGGATCGTTTTCCAGAAAAGCGCAAATCTAAGCTCATGCCTCGAGGAGATGGTCCTTTCAAGGTGCTTGCAAAAATAAATGACAATGCTTACAAAATTGAGCTACCGGAAAACTATGGAGTGAGCCCTTCATTTAATGTGGCTGATTTATCCCCGTACTTGGGTTCAGAAGATTTGGAGTCGAGGACGACTCATTTTCAAGAGGGGGGAGGATGATGAGGACACCATACAACAACAATTTGATCCGTCATCAAAGGCAAATTATAAGGGTCCATTAACTAGGAATCGTGCTAAGCAAATTCAGCAAGAGGTGAATTCACTCCTATTTAATGATTATGCTAATGTTCATGAGAATTATATACTGCCTAAGTCTTGTATGTTTATATTACTTAGGGTTATAAATATTGAGCATTCATGGCTGGAAAATGAAGATCAACATGTGATAAATTCAAGGATATGCACAAATAATGAAGATCAGATTTTGTGCATGAACAATATGCAAAAATCAGATTGTGGGCTTCAAAAAAAGAAATATGTCAAGGACCAGCAATTATGAGCATTACAAACAAAGAGGGCAATTAAATGCATGAAGGTGCCTAAGAATCTACATATTCTATTTTTAGGAAAGGGCACAAAAACTCAAAGTTTCTACACTTATGGCTGCACAAAGCTCAAAGGAAGTTGCACAAAGTTCCAATGAGACTACACATGCTTCTATGTGGCTGCACAAGTCCACAACACATGATTTATTTCTGATTTTTTAGTATAAATACTCTACTACATGTATTTAGAGAAGACACAATTCAGAATTTCATATTTATTCATTCAAATTTCAGAATTTAGCTAAGTGCTTATATTCTTACTTGAGAGTATTTCTCTACCCCATTGCTCTTGTAATTTCCTTGTGAGATTGCATAGGCAGTCGTTAGACGGCAACTAAACCGTGCTTCCAACTTCGTGCGTGGTTGTGTGGTTTGGAACTTAAGAGTGTGGTTAGGCGTATCACTTGTTGCAGGTCATTGTACAAGCAACGGTTGGCATCAAGGTTCGTCGGGTTGCACTACCTATCCCTTTCGCTGGATCCTTCACCATAAAGTCCATTACGCATCCGTATCGAGAATATAGCATAACTCAATGATTAAAGATTCACTTGAAAGTTCGACTCAAGTTTGCTTCACTTTGAAGCAAAGTGCTAGTGTACTCTAAAGTTCGTCTTTAAAGCCTTTACGAACATGATAAATGAGTCGATTGTATGACTAATCACTTCATTATCACTTCTAATAGTGTAATATAGCATAACTCAACGATTAAACATTCACTTGAAAGTTCGACTCAAGTTTGCTTCACTTTGAAGCAAAGTGCTAGTGTACTCTAAAGTTCGTCTTTAAAGCCTTCACGAACATGATAAATGAGTCGATTGTATGACTAATAACTTCATTATCACTTCTAATAGTGTAATATAGCATAACTCAACGATTAAACATTCACTTGAAAGTTCGACTCAAGTTTGCTTCACTTTGAAGCAAAGTGCTAGTGTACTCTAAAGTTCGTCTTTAAAGCCTTACGAACATGATAAATGAGTCGATTGTATGACTAATCACTTCATTATCACTTCTAATAGTGTAATTTAGCATAACTCAACGATTAAACATTCACTTGAAAGTTCGACTCAAGTTTGCTTCACTTTGAAGCAAAGTGCTAGTGTACTCTAAAGTTCGTCTTTAAAGCCTTTCACGAACATGATAAATGAGTCGATTGTATGACTAATCACTTCATTATCACTTCTAATAGTGTAATATAGCATAACTCAACGATTAAACATTCACTTGAAAGTTCGACTCAAGTTTGCTTCACTTTGAAGCAAAGTGCTAGTGTACTCTAAAGTTCGTCTTTAAAGCCTTACGAACATGATAAATGAGTCGATTGTATGACTAATCACTTCATTATCACTTCTAATAGTGTAATATAGCATAACTCAACGATTAACATTCACTTGAAAGTTACTCAAGTTTGCTTCACTTTGAAGCAAAGTGCTAGTGTACTCTAAAGTTCGTCTTTAAAGCCTTCACGAACATGATAAATGAGTCGATTGTATGACTAATAACTTATTATCACTTCTAATAGTGTAATATAGCATAACTCAACGATTAAACATTCACTTGAAAGTTCGACTCAAGTTTGCTTCACTTTGAAGCAAAGTGCTAGTGTACTCTAAAGTTCGTCTTTAAAGCCTTTACGAACATGATAAATGAGTCGATTGTATGACTAATCACTTCATTATCACTTCTAATAGTGTAATATAGCATAACTCAATGATTAAACATTCACTTGAAAGTTCGACTCAAGTTTGCTTCACTTTGAAGCAAAGTGCTAGTGTACTCTAAAGTTCGTCTTTAAAGCCTTCACGAACATGATAAATGAGTCGATTGTATGACTAATCACTTCATTATCACTTCTAATAGTGTAATATAGCATAACTCAACGATTAAACATTCACTTGAAAGTTCGACTCAAGTTTGCTTCACTTTGAAGCAAAGTGCTAGTGTACTCTAAAGTTCGTTCTAAAGCCTTACGAACATGATAAATGAGTCGATTGTATGACTAATCACTACATTATCACTTCTAATAGTGTAATATAGCATAACTCAACGATTAAACATTCACTTGAAAGTTCGACTCAAGTTTGCTTCACTTTGAAGCAAAGTGCTAGTGTACTCTAAAGTTCGTCTTTAAAGCCTTACGAACATGATAAATGAGTCGATTGTATGACTAATAACTTCATTATCACTTCTAATAGTGTAATATAGCATAACTCAATGATTAAACATTCACTTGAAAGTTCGACTCAAGTTTGCTTCACTTTGAAGCAAAGTGCTAGTGTACTCTAAAGTTCGTCTTTAAAGTTTACGAACATGATAAATGAGTCGATTGTATGACTAATCACTTCATTATCACTTCTAATAGTGTAATATAGCATAACTCAATGATTAAACATTCACTTGAAAGTTCGACTCAAGTTTGCTTCACTTTGAAGCAAAGTGCTAGTGTACTCTAAAGTTCGTCTTTAAAGCCTTACGAACATGATAAATGAGTCGATTGTATGACTAATAACTTCATTATCACTTCTAATAGTGTAATATAGCATAACTCAAATTAAACATTCACTTGAAAGTTCGACTCAAGTTTGCTTCACTTTGAAGCAAAGTGCTAGTGTACTCTAAAGTTCGTCTTTAAAGCCTTACGAACATGATAAATGAGTCGATTGTATGACTAATCACTTCATTATCACTTCTAATAGTGTAATATAGCATAACTCAACGATTAAACATTCACTTGAAAGTTCGACTCAAGTTTGCTTCACTTTGAAGCAAAGTGCTAGTGTACTCTAAAGTTCGTCTTTAAAGCCTTCACGAACATGATAAATGAGTCGATTGTATGACTAATAACTTCATTATCACTTCTAATAGTGTAATATAGCATAACTCAACGATTAAACATTCACTTGAAAGTTCGACTCAAGTTTGCTTCACTTTGAAGCAAAGTGCTAGTGTACTCTAAAGTTCGTCTTTAAAGCCTTCACGAACATGATAAATGAGTCGATTGTATGACTAATAACTTCATTATCACTTCTAATAGTGTAATATAGCATAACTCAACGATTAAACATTCACTTGAAAGTTCGACTCAAGTTTGCTTCACTTTGAAGCAAAGTGCTAGTGTACTCTAAAGTTCGTCTTTAAAGCCTTTACGAACATGATAAATGATGATCGATTGTATGACTAATCACTCATTATCACTTCTAATAGTGTAATATAATATAACTCAACGATTAAACATTCACTTGAAAGTTCGACTCAAGTTTGCTTCACTTTGAAGCAAAGTGCTAGTGTACTCTAAAGTTCGTCTTTAAAGCCTTCACGAACATGATAAATGATCGATTGTATGACTAATAACTTCATTATCACTTCTAATAGTGTAATATAGCATAACTCAACGATTAAACATTCACTTGAAAGTTCGACTCAAGTTTGCTTCACTTTGAAGCAAAGTGCTAGTGTACTCTAAAGTTCGTCTTTAAAGCCTTCACGAACATGATAAATGAGTCGATTGTATGACTAATCACTTCATTATCACTTCTAATAGTGTAATATAGCATAACTCAATGATTAAACATTCACTTGAAAGTTCGACTCAAGTTTGCTTCACTTTGAAGCAAAGTGCTAGTGTACTCTAAAGTTCGTCTTTAAAGCCTTCACGAACATGATAAATGAGTCGATTGTATGACTAATAACTTCATTATCACTTCTAATAGTGTAATATAGCATAACTCAATGATTAAACATTCACTTGAAAGTTCGACTCAAGTTTGCTTCACTTTGAAGCAAAGTGCTAGTGTACTCTAAAGTTCGTCTTTAAAGCCTTTACGAACATGATAAATGAGTCGATTGTATGACTAATCACTTCATTATCACTTCTAATAGTGTAATATAGCATAACTCAATGATTAACATTCACTTGAAAGTTCGACTCAAGTTTGCTTCACTTTGAAGCAAAGTGCTAGTGTACTCTAAAGTTCGTCTTTAAAGCCTTACGAACATGATAAATGAGTCGATTGTATGACTAATCACTTCATTATCACTTCTAATAGTTAATATAGCATAACTCAACGATTAAACATTCACTTGAAAGTTCGACTCAAGTTTGCTTCACTTTGAAGCAAAGTGCTAGTGTACTCTAAAGTTCGTCTTTAAAGCCTTCACGAACATGATAAATGAGTCGATTGTATGACTAATAACTTCATTATCACTTCTAATAGTGTAATATAGCATAACTCAACGATTAAACATTCACTTGAAAGTTCGACTCAAGTTTGCTTCACTTTGAAGCAAAGTGCTAGTGTACTCTAAAGTTCGTCTTTAAAGCCTTCACGAACATGATAAATGATCGATTGTATGACTATAACTTCATTATCACTTCTAATAGTGTAATATAGCATAACTCAATGATTAAACATTCACTTGAAAGTTCGACTCAAGTTTGCTTAACTTTGAAGCAAAGTGCTAGTGTACTCTAAAGTTCGTCTTTAAAGCCTTTACGAACATGATAAATGAGTCGATTGTATGACTAATCACTTCATTATCACTTCTAATAGTGTAATATAGCATAACTCAATGATTAAACATTCACTTGAAAGTTCGACTCAAGTTTGCTTCACTTTGAAGCAAAGTGCTAGTGTACTCTAAAGTTCGTCTTTAAAGCCTTCACGAACATGATAAATGATCGATTGTATGACTAATCACTTCATTATCACTTCTAATAGTGTAATATAGCATAACTCAACGATTAAACATTCACTTGAAATTTGATCAAGTTTGCTTCACTTTGAAGCAAAGTGCTAGTGTACTTTAAAGTTCGTCTTTAAAGCCTTTCACGAACATGATAAATGAGTCGATTGTATGACTAATACTTCATTATCACTTCTAATGTGTAATAGAGCATAACTCAATGATTAAACATTCACTTGAAAGTTCGAATCAAGTTTGCTTCACTTTGAAGCAAAGTGCTAGTGTACTCTAAAGTTCGTCTTTAAAGCCTTTACGAACATGATAAATGAGTCGATTTTATGACTAATCACTACATTATCACTTCTAATAGTGTAATATAGCATTACATAACGATTAAACAGTATTCGCTTGAAAGTTCTTGAATCAAGTTTGCTTACTTTGAAGCAAAGTGCTAGGTACTCTAAAGTTCGTCTTTAAAGCCTTTACGAACATGATAAATGAGTCGATTGTATGACTAATCACTTCATTATCACTTCTAATAGTGTAATAGCATAACTCAACGATTAAACATTCACTTGAAAGTTCGACTCAAGTTTGCTTCACTTTGAAGCAAAGTGCTAGTGTACTCTAAAGTTCGTCTTTAAAGCCTTTACGAACATGATAAATGAGTCGATTGTATGACTAATCACTTCATTATCACTTCTAATAGTGTAATATAGCATAACTCAATGATTAAACATTCACTTGAAAGTTCGACTCAAGTTTGCTTCACTTTGAAGCAAAGTGCTAGTGTACTCTAAAGTTCGTCTTTAAAGCCTTTACGAACATGATAAATGAGTCGATTGTATGACTAATCACTTCATTATCACTTCTAATAGTGTAATATAGCATAACTCAATGATTAAACATTCACTTGAAAGTTCGACTCAAGTTTGCTTCACTTTGAAGCAAAGTGCTAGTGTACTCTAAAGTTCGTCTTTAAAGCCTTCGAACATGATAAATGATCGATTGTATGACTAATCACTTCATTATCACTTCTAATAGTGTAATATAGCATAACTCAACGATTAAACATTCACTTGAAAGTTCGACTCAAGTTTGCTTCACTTTGAAGCAAAGTGCTAGTGTACTCTAAAGTTCGTCTTTAAAGCCTTTACGAACATGATAAATGAGTCGATTGTATGACTAATCACTTCATTATCACTTCTAATAGTGTAATATAGCATAACTCAACGATTAAACATTCACTTGAAAGTTCGACTCAAGTTTGCTTCACTTTGAAGCAAAGTGCTAGTGTACTCTAAAGTTCGTCTTTAAAGCCTTTACGAACATGATAAATGAGTCGATTGTATGACTAATCACTTCATTATCACTTCTAATAGTGTAATATAGCATAACTCAACGATTAAACATTCACTTGAAAGTTCGACTCAAGTTTGCTTCACTTTGAAGCAAAGTGCTAGTGTACTCTAAAGTTCGTCTTTAAAGCCTTTACGAACATGATAAATGAGTCGATTGTATGACTAATACTTCATTATCACTTCTAATAGTGTAATATAGCATAACTCAACGATTAAACATTCACTTGAAAGTTCGACTCAAGTTTGCTTCACTTTGAAGCAAAGTGCTAGTGTACTCTAAAGTTCGTCTTTAAAGCCTTCACGAACATGATAAATGAGTCGATTGTATGACTAATCACTTCATTATCACTTCTAATAGTGTAATATAGCATAACTCAAGATTAAACATTCACTTGAAAGTTCGACTCAAGTTTGCTTCACTTTGAAGCAAAGTGCTAGTGTACTCTAAAGTTCGTCTTTAAAGCCTTTACGAACATGATAAATGAGTCGATTGTATGACTAATCATTCATTATCACTTCTAATAGTGTAATATAGCATAACTCAACGATTAAACATTCACTTGAAAGTTCGACTCAAGTTTGCTTCACTTTGAAGCAAAGTGCTAGTGTACTCTAAAGTTCGTCTTTAAAGCCTTTACGAACATGATAAATGAGTCGATTGTATGACTAATCACTTCATTATCACTTCTAATAGTGTAATATAGCATAACTCAATGATTAAACATTCACTTGAAAGTTCGACTCAAGTTTGCTTCACTTTGAAGCAAAGTGCTAGTGTACTCTAAAGTTCGTCTTTAAAGCCTTTACGAACATGATAATGAGTCGATTGTATGATAATCACTATTTATTATCACTTCTAATAGTGTAATATAGCATAATCAATGATTAAACATTCACTTTAAAAGTTCGACTCAAGTTTGCTTCAACTTTGAAGCAAAGTGCTAGTGTACTCTAAAGTTCGCCTTTAAAGCCTTCACGAACATGATAAATGAGTCGATTGTATGACTAATCACTTCATTATCACTTCTAATAGTGTAATATAGCATAACTCAACGATTAAACATTCACTTGAAAGTTCGACTCAAGTTTGCTTCACTTTGAAGCAAAGTGCTAGTGTACTCTAAAGTTCGTCTTTAAAGCCTTCACGAACATGATAAATGAGTCGATTGTATGACTAATCACTTCATTATCACTTCTAATAGTGTAATATAGCATAACTCAACGATTAAACATTCACTTGAAAGTTCGACTCAAGTTTGCTTCACTTTGAAGCAAAGTGCTAGTGTACTCTAAAGTTCGTCTTTAAAGCCTTACGAACATGATAAATGAGTCGATTGTATGACTAATCACTTCATTATCACTTCTAATAGTGTAATATAGCATAACTCAATGATTAAACATTCACTTGAAAGTTCGACTCAAGTTTGCTTCACTTTGAAGCAAAGTGCTAGTGTACTCTAAAGTTCGTCTTTAAAGCCTTTACGAACATGATAAATGAGTCGATTGTATGACTAATCACTTCATTATCACTTCTAATAGTGTAATATAGCATAACTCAACGATTAAACATTCACTTGAAAGTTCGACTCAAGTTTGCTTCACTTTGAAGCAAAGTGCTAGTGTACTCTAAAGTTCGTCTTTAAAGCCTTCACGAACATGATAAATGAGTCGATTGTATGACTAATCACTTCATTATCACTTCTAATAGTGTAATATAGCATAACTCAACGATTAAACATTCACTTGAAAGTTCGACTCAAGTTTGCTTCACTTTGAAGCAAAGTGCTAGTGTACTCTAAAGTTCGTCTTTAAAGCCTTCACGAACATGATAAATGAGTCGATTGTATGACTAATCACTTCATTATCACTTCTAATAGTGTAATATAGCATAACTCAACGATTAAACATTCACTTGAAAGTTCGACTCAAGTTTGCTTCACTTTGAAGCAAAGTGCTAGTGTACTCTAAAGTTCGTCTTTAAAGCCTTCACGAACATGATAAATGAGTCGATTGTATGACTAATCACTTCATTATCACTTCTAATAGTGTAATATAGCATAACTCAACGATTAAACATTCACTTGAAAGTTCGATCAAGTTTGATTCACTTTGAAGCAAAGTGCTAGTGTACTCTAAAGTTCGTCTTTAAAGCCTTCACGAACATGATAAATGAGTCGATTGTATGACTAATCACTTCATTATCACTTCTAATAGTGTAATATAGCATAACTCAACGATTAAACATTCACTTGAAAGTTCGACTCAATTTTACATCACTTTGAAGCAAAGTGCTAGTGTACTCTAAAGTTCATCTTTAAAGCCTTTACGGGGCGCAATGAGTCGATTGTATGACTAATCACTTCATTATCAGTTGTAATAGTGTTATAGCATAACATAATGATTAAACATTCGAGAAAATGATTAACGCCGCTCCTCCGCCTGCCAGATCTGGTGCATCCGGCGTGCATGGCGCCGATCCAAGCCTCCGATTCGCTTCCTCATGTCGTGAAACCCCCGGATCCATACTAGAAACTCGTGTCGTCGCCCGAGTTACTTCCTGCGTATCCGCAAACCCTAGCAACATCACACGGCGTGCAGCCGCAAACCCTAGCGCCATCACATGGCATGCAGTCGTCGAGCAAACCTTTATCTTTTGCTGCCCTGGTCGCGAAGCCCAAACCTTTGAGACGTTTTCCAGATCTTGAAATCCCGAATAGGCAATACGGAACTAAGGGGTTCCGGCCATCTCCTTCACCCTGGCCGAATATCAGGCGGCCACAAAACAACTCGAACACACCCTTGTTGCAAAGTTTCAGACGAGCCGCCCATCCTTGGCTCATATCAAGAGCTTCGTCAAAGCGCATTGGCCAATCTCAGGCAGGGCTACAATGAGTTCTAATTGGGATGACCGGCACGTTGTGTTTATTTTTGATTCTGAGGACGACGTGAGGGTGGCGCTCACATGCCCGTTTCGCAAGATCCTCCAGTCCTACTTCCGTCTGTTTCGCTGGACACCGGATTATGATCCGAAAAGGGAAGCTACTCTGATTACGAAGTGGATTCGCCTGCCAGGGCTGCCCATGCAGCTTTTCAATCGCTCTTTTGTTAAAGCTATTATCTCATCTTTTGCAAATTTTCTTGATATTGATGAACGTACTCAGGCTATGAATTCTTTGCAGATGTGCCGGGATTGTGTTGAGATTGACATTGCGAACCTGATTCCTTCTCGTGTCTGGATAAACGTTCCGGATGTCAAAGAATTCTTCCAGGATGTTGTAGTTGAGGGTCCATCCAATATTGCCCGAGATGTAGGATGTATGGCCATGACTTACCATCGTGTCGGAATGCAGCTAAGGCTGCAGCTCGTGTCCAAGACCAGCATGTCGAGAAAAGTCAGCCTGCCAAGGTTCCCCCTAATCCTCAGTCGAGTGTGGACCGAGAGGCTGGTTGGAAAGTGCAACAAAGTCGCAAAGCTAGACGCAGAGAAAAGCTGAATGTAAGTGATGATTTACCTGTTCAGGGCATATCTATTTCCTCACCCTTGATGATTGCTATGCAAGACAGTATAGACGGGGCAGCACCTCAAATTTAACTCAATCCTAGTGATATGAACCAGCAAACTATGGTGGTGAATGCTAATAATGGACAGGGTACTGGGGTTTTGGTTACTTCCCTTAAGGAAACACCTAATGTTGGGGTTGCCCCTAATGCTTCTACGCAGACTGAGCTCACCCAGCTTACACCTCCTTTGGACTCGGGGCATGCATCTCAACAAATCGGGCAGATTGGTCAGCATGATATCACTCCTATCCTTAACCAGGCCCCATCACACGGGCTAAATCTTATTACCAGTGAACCTATTGCACCTGATACATACTCAAGCATCAGTACCCAGTGTGGTGATTTGGATACGAGGAGGAAGTGCGTGGTGCACCCTAAGGCCCTGCAGGGTATAAGGAGCTCCAGAAGTGTCTTATTAAATCTAAAGATGGCCTTATGAAACAAGTCTTGTTGGACCCAACTCCCACTGCTAGTGATGTTGCTACTCATTCCACCAGTAATGTGACAAGTGATGTTTCCAACTCGCTTGTCCCAGATGTCTAGTTTTCTCGTATGGAATGCCAGAGGTGTGGGCAATAGGAGCACTTGCACCCATCTCAGCGATTTATGTGTGCTTCATAAACTTGATCTCCTTGTTATTATTGAGCCTAAAGTTGCTCAAACTCGTTTGGACTCTCTAACTAGGCAGCTTGGTTTCAGTCAATGCTGCCATGGTGGTAGTGAGAATGATGATATTTGGATTCTCTGGAGAGACTCTGTTGTGTTGGACAATTTGTCTGGACATCTTTTCAAGTCACAGTTCAGGTTCTCTGCCGCAATACTAACGTCCAGGGCATGTGGTCTTTTGTTCATGCCCCCCGAAATGCCCCTGACAGGGTCGTGTTATGGGATTATCTTGTTGACACTTATCGCGATGTTACGCATCCGTGGGTGGTGGCGGGTGATTTCAATGCTATCTCTACTTGGGATGAAAAGTCTGGGGGTGATCAGAACGACAATGGGTCAATGCATTCCTTCAACCTCTTCCGAATGCAGGCTGGTTTATCTGATGTGGGTTTCATCGGGCACTAGTACACTTGGAGTAATAGTCAATCTGGTGCGAACCGTATCTGGGAGCGTCTTGATCGAGTCCTTGCTAATGGTAATGCCATAGCTACCTTCCCGAGTATCCGTGTTAAACACTTGGAACGGCTGTGCTCTGACCATTGTCCTCTTCTCATAAACCTTGCTGAGCTAAGTTCTAAATCCTCTTTTTTTCATTACCAAAAAGCTTGGGAATCTCACCCTGATTTCCTCTCTTTTGTTGCTCGATGCTGGCAGGGAAGTCTTCATGATAATCACCTTGTTAATTTTGGCTTGAAATTAAAAGCTCTGAGGGTGAGTCTGCGTGATTGGAATTGGCGAGTGTTTGGGGATTTGAAAACAAAGTCCCGGGATCTCTTACTGCAAATAGATCAAGCCGAAGGGGAATTTCAGATTAGTGGGGAGGCCCGGGTTGGTCTGCATCTTGCTGAGCTTAAGAGTGATTATTTTCAAGTTCGTAACCACATGGATGCCATGCTTCGTGCCAAAGCTAGGATGAAATGGAATGTTGATGGGGATCGTAACACAAATTTTTTCAATGCTTCTATTCAGGCTCGTCGCGCTAACCAACATATGCAGCTGATCAGGGAAGATGGTAGTTCTATCTCGGACAGAGATATCATAGGGGAGGCTACGGTCTCCTTCTTTAAGGATATTTTCCAGGGTCACTCTCCTCCGCGTCTACTACTAGTTTTGACCTCATCCAGCCCTTATTATCATCAGATGATAACGATACTCTATGCCTAGATCCCTCCATTGATGAAGTTTGGGCTGCGGTCAAGACTATGAACGCCGATAGCGCTCCAGGGCCGGACGGTTTCACTGGGCATTTTTACGTTGCATGTTGGTCAATTATCAAGGCTGACCTCCATGCAGCAATACTGAGTTTCTTCCATGGCATGCAGCTTCCTACATCATTTTCGGCTACGTACCTGACTCTCATTCGAAGGTTCCAAATGCTTCATCTGTTACTCAATTGCGACCCATCAGCCTCTGCAACTTTTGCCACAAAATCATCTCCCATGTGCTGATGACCCGTCTGAGTAAGTGGATGCCTAAGCTGGTCTCTGAGGATCAAACTGGTTTCATCCCTGGTCGTTCTATGCATAGCCATATTGTTTGGCCCATGACCTAGTCCATGATTTAGATAGCACGGCTCGTGGCGAGAATGTTGTCATCAAGCTGGATATGGCCAAAGCTTATGATGGGATTTCATGGTCCTTTATGCTTCAGATGCTCAGAAGCTTTGGTTTTTGCGAGAAATGGTGTGATCTTGTCTTCCGATGCATATCGAATTGTCATTACTCTGTCAACTGGGATGGCAAATGCTATGGTTTCTTCCGATCTTACAGGGGTGTGCGACAGGGTGATCCCCTCTCCCCGAGCTTATTTGTCCTGTGTATGGAATGGTTGTCAAGGGCCATGTCTCGAGCATTAGATGATGGGGTAGTTCTTCCGTATTGCACCCGTAGGCGTGCTATTACCATCAGTCATCTTCTTTTTGCCGATGATATCCTGTTATTTATTAATGGATCATTGCCGTCGCTCCAGGGTCTTATGGGGGTTCTTGATCGTTTCTGCACTGTTTCGGGTAACAGCTGAATGCCAATAAAAGCGTGATTATTTTCTCTGAGAACTGTCCTTGGATAACAGATTTGCAGCTTGTCAGCTCACAGGCTTTGTGGAAACCAAGTTACCTGTGACTTATCTTGGGGCGCCGCTCTATAAGGGTAGGACCCTGATAGAATATTTCCATCATCTTGAATCAAGGATACTATCTCGAATCCAGGCTGGTCCCGATGTTTCCTGTCTATGGCTGCCCGTGTCACACTTATTTCATCCGTGCTAACCAGCATGAATATTCACTGCCTCATGGTTCTTCCTGTCCCCAATACTATTATCTCTCGCCTAAACTCCCTCTTGAGTAGTTTCTTATGGGATGGAGTTGATGGGAAACACAGGCACTGGATTGCTTGGGAGAGTATCTGTAATCCCAAACTTACAGGTGGGTTGGAAGTTCGGAAGCTGAGTTGTGTTAAGGAATCTCTTCACGGTAAGCTTGCATGGGACTATAATCAGGGAAAGTCTCTATGGGCTAGATATGCTGCCTCTCGGTTTGTTATGGGTCGGAGAGGCTCCCCTATGTGGAATGCATTGGGTCCCTTGATCGTCAAGTGCCGCTCGCTTGGGTCCTGGGTGCTTGGACGAGGGGACTCCTAAGCTGGCTTTATCTGTTCCCAAATGGGGGTGATTGCCCCCTCGTGTATTCGCCATCACTCTATCAGGGAGGTTTGCACAAATCCGGGTCAGCGCCTATCTCTTCTAGATGTTGTTCCTCTCTCAACCCACAACTCCTTTACCAATGTGCAGTTCACGGAGGTGGACGATGTTTTTCTTTGTCGGCTTACGAAGGATGGGAACTTTTCTCCAAAGGCTTATTTTGACTTCCTTCAACCAAATCTCCCAACACTAGGGTGGGCATCTCGGCTGTGGCGCCCATGGATTCCTCCGAAAATATCAGCCTTTATCTGGCGGGCTTTTCATGACATAGTCCCTGTTGATACTCGGGTTATGAAGCTTGCGATTCCCCTTGCTTCCAGATGCAGGTGTGGTGCATCTCCTTCGGTGGAAAGCCTTCAACACCTTTTGTTTGCTGGTGATTGGGCTGTGGAGCTTTGGCAGTTTCTTGGCAGGGTTTTTGATCGGCCGCGAGTTCATGGGTTGCGTGCTTTTCACCGCTTTTGGCTTCGAGGTAACCGAAAGTGTTTTATGGATTGCTTGGCGACGGGGATCGCGTGTTGCGTATTATGGGAGCTTTGGAAAGCCCGGAATGCCTATATTCACAAGGGAGTCCAAGCTGACTGCAAGCGGGCTTTGCTTTGTTGGGCCCTGAAAATAGTGCAGCTTATTCATCGGCCTTATCATAGCTCGGTTCTTAATGATTTGATCATGGCCACCCTAGTTAGTTCCTGTCCAGTTCGATTTGGCTACACATGGAGACCTCCAGAGGGGCCATCGATGGGTATTGGGGTTCGTCGAGTCAGGGATGATAGCGATGTCGCGTTTCGCCGGGATGATCAGACTATTTCGGTGCATAGCAGAGATGATAGTGGCATTCGTATCTAATGTTTTTCTGATGTATCTCATGGAGATGGGAATGCCTAATCCATGTTTTATTTCGCTATTAGTGGATTTCCATTCTTGTTTGATTCGCTAGTGCGGGGCTTATACCTGTTCGACGTTTTTAAATGGTGGGGTACTATAACCCATCATTGGCATTTGAGGGTCATGCTCTGGCTTATATGTATGAGCCACGGTCCGGGCTTTTCGAATCATTTACTAATAAAGTCGCAGGCACCGCCCAGCTTTAATTAAAAAAACAAAAAACAAAAAAAACAAAAAAAAACAAAAAAAACAAAAAAAAATGATTAAACATTCATTTGAAAGTTCGATACAAGTTTGCTTCACTTTGAAGCAAAGTGCTAGTGTACTCTAAAGTTCGTCTTTAAAGCCTTTACGAACATGATAATTGAGTCGATTGTATGACTAATCACTTCATTATCACTTATAATAGTGTATTATAGCATAACATAACGATTAAACATTCACTTGAAAGTTCGACTCAAGTTTGCTTCACTTTGAAGCAAAGTGCTAGTGTGCTCTAAAGTTCGTATTTAAAGCCTTAACAAACATGATAAATGAGTCAGCAGTATGACTAATCACTTCATTATCACTTCTAATAGTGTGTTACAGCAATGCATAATGATTAAACATTCACTTGAAAGTTCGATTAGTGTACTCTAAAGTTCGTCTTTAAAGCCTTTACGAACATTATAAATGAGTCGATTGTATGACTAATCACTTCATTATCACTTATAATAGTGTATTATAGCATAACATAACGATTAAACATTCACTTAAAAGTTCGATACAAGTTTGCTTCACTTTGAAGCAAAGTGCTAGTGTACTCTAAAGTTCGTGTTTAGAGCTTTTACGAACATGATAAATGAGTCGATTGTATGACTAATCACTTCACTATCACTTATAATAGTGTATTATAGCATAACATAACGATTAAACATTTACTTGAAAGTTCGATACAAGTTTGCTTCACTTTGAAGCAAAGTGCTAGTGTACTCTAAAGTTCGTGTTTAGAGCTTTTACGAACATGATAAATGAGTCGATTGTATGACTAATAACTTCATTATCACTTCTAATAGTGTAATATAGCATAACTCAATGATTAAACATTCACTTGAAAGTTAGACTCAAGTTTGCTTCACTTTGAAGCAAAGTGCTAGTGTACTCTAAAGTTCGTCTTTAAAGCCTTCACGAACATGATAAATGAGTCGACTGTATGACTTATCACTTCATTATCACTTCTAATAGTGTAATAGAGCATAACTCAACGATTAATCATTCACTTGAAAGTTTGATTCAAGTTCGCAACACTTTGGAGCAAAGTGCTAGTGTAATCTAAAGTTCGTGTCTAGAGCCTTTACGAACATGATAAATGAGTCGGCAGTATGACTAATCACTTCATTATCACTTCTAATAGTGTCTTACAGCAATACATAATGATTAAACATTCACTTGAAAGTTCGATACAAGTTTGCTTTACTTTGAGGCAAAGTGCTAGTGTACTCTAAAGTTCATGTTTAGAGCCTTCACGAACATGATAAATGAGTCGATTGTATGACTAATCACTACATTATCACTTCTAATAGTGTAATATAGCATTACATAATGATTAAACATTCACTTGAAAGTTCGAATCAAGTTTGCTTTACTTTGAAGCAAAGTGCTAGTGTACTCTTAAGTTCGTCTTTAAAGCCTTCACGAACATGATAAATGAGTCGACTGTATGACTAATAACTTCATTATCACTTCTAATAGTGTAATATAGCATAACTCAACAATTAATCATTCACTTGAAAGTTCGACTCAAGTTTGCTTCACTTTGAAGCAAAGTGCTAGTGTATTCTAAAGTTCGTCTTTAAAGCCTTTACGAACATGATAAATGAGTCGATTGTATGACTTATCACTTCATTATCACTTCTAATAGTGTAATAGAGCATAACATAACGATTGAACACTCACTTGAAAGTTCGAATCAAGTTTGTTTCACTTTGAAGCAAAGTGCTAGTGTACTCTAAAGTTCGTCTTTAAAGCCTTCACGAACATGATAAATGAGTCGATTGTATGACTAATAACTTCATTATAACTTCTAATAGTGTAATATAGCATTACATAACGGTTAAACATTCGCTTGAAAGTTTGAATCAAGTTTGCTTAACTTTGAAGCAAAGTGCTAGTGTAATCTAAAGTTCGTCTTTAAAGCCTTTACGAACATGATAAATGAGTCGATTGTATGACTAATCACTACATTATCACTTCTAATAGTTTAATATAGCATTACATAATGATTAAACATTTGCTTGAAAGTTTGAATCAAGTTTGCTTAACTTTGAAGCAAAGTGCTAGTGTACTCTAAAGTTCGTCTTTAAAGCCTTTACGAACATGATAAATGAGTCGATTGTATGACTAATAACTTCATTATAACTTCTAATAGTGTAATATAGCATAACTCAACGATTAAACATTCACTTGAAAGTTCGACTCAAGTTTGCTTAACTTTGAAGCAAAGTGCTAGTGTACTCTAAAGTTCGTCTTTAAAGCCTTCACGAACATGATAAATGAGTCGATTGTATGAAAAATCACCTCATTATCAATTCTAATAGTTTAATATAGCATAACTCAACGATTAAACATTCACTTGAAAGTTCGACACAAGTTTGCTTCACTTTGAAGCAAAGTGCTAGTGTACTCTAAAGTTCGTCTTTAAAGCCTTCACGAACATGATAAATGATCGATTGTATGACTAATAACTTCATTATCACTTCTAATAGTGTAATATAGCATAACTCAATGGTTAAACATTCACTTGAAAGTTTCACTTAAGTTTGCTTCACTTTGAAGCAAACTGCTAGTGTACTCTAAAGTTCGTCTTTAAAGCCTTCACGAACATGATAAATGAGTTGACTGTATGACTTTGACTTCATTATCACTTCTAATAGTGTAATAGATAATAACTCAACGATTAATCATTCACTTGAAAGTTCGAATCAAGTTTGCTTAACTTTGAAGCAAAGTGCTAGTGTACTCTAAAGTTTGTCTTTCAAGCCTTTATGAACATGATAAATGAGTCGATTGCATGACTAATCACTACATTATCACTTCTAATAGTGTAATATAGCATAACTCAACGATTAAACATTCACTTGAAAGTTCGAATCAATATTGGTTCACTTTGAAGCAAAGTGCCTTTACGAACATGATAAATGAGTCGATTTTATGACTAATCTATTCATAACCACTTCTAATAGTCTAATAAAGCATAGTTCAACGATTAAACGATACACTTGAACGTTCGAATCAAGTTTGTTTCACTTTGAAGCAAAGTGCTAGAGTACTCTAAAGTTCATGTCTAGAGCCTTTACGACCATGATAAATGGGTGGATTTTATGACTAATCACTTCATTATCACTTCTAATAGTGTATTATAGCATAACTCAACCATTAAACATTCACTTGAAAGTTCGAATCAAGTTTGCTTCACTTTGAAGCAAAGTGCTACTGTACTCTAAAGTTCGTCTTTAAAGCCTTCACGAACATGATAAATGAGTCGACTGTATGACTAATAACTATATTATCACTTCTAATAGTGTAATATAGCATAACTCAAAGATTAAACATTTACTTGAAAGTTCGACTCAAGTTTGCTTCACTTTGAAGCAAAGTGCTAGTGTACTCTAAAGTTCGTCTTTAATGCCTTCACGAACATGATAAATGAGTCGACTGTATGACTAATCACTTCATTATCACTTCTAATAGTGTAATAGAGCATAACTCAACGATTAATCATTCACTTGAAAGTTGGAATCAAGTTTGCTTAACTTGAAGCAAAGTACTAGTGTACTCTAAAGTTCGTCTTTAAATCCTTTACGAACATGATAAATGAGTCGACTGTATGACTTATCACTTCATTATCACTTCTAATATTGTAATAGAGCATAACTCAACAATTAATCATTCACTTGAAAGTTCGAATCAAGTTTGCTTCACTTTGAAGCAAAGTGCTAGTGTAATCTAAAGTTCGTCTTTAAAGCCTTCACGAACATGATAAATGATCGATTGTATGACTAATAACTTCATTATTACTTCTAATAGTGTTATATAGCATAACTCAACGATTAAACATTCTGATGAGGACACCATACAATAACAATTTGATCCGTCGTCAAAGGCAGATTATAAGGGTCCATTAATTAGGAATCGTGCTAAGCAAATTCAGCAAGAGGTGAATTCACTCCTATTTAATGATTATGCTAATGTTCATGAGAATTATATACTGCCTAAGTCTTGTATGTTTATATTACTTAGGGTTATAAATATTGAGCATTCATGGCTGGAAAATGAAGATCAACATGTGACAAATTCAAGGATATGCACAAATAATGAAGATCAGATTCTGTGCATGAACAATATGCAAAAATCAGATTGTGGGCTTCAAAAAAGAAATATGTCAAGGACCAGCAATTATGAGCATTACAAACAAAGAGGGCAATTAAATGCATGAAGGTGCCTAAGAATCTGCATATTCTATTTTTAGGAAAGGGCACAAAAACTCAAAGTTTATACACTTTTGGCTGCACAAAGCTCAAAGGAAGATGCACAGAGTTCCAATGAGACTACACATGCTTCTATGTGGCTGCACAAGTCCACAACACATGATTTATTTCTGATTTTTTTAGTATAAATACTCTACTACATGTATTTAGAGAACACACAATTCAGAATTTCATATTTATTCATTCAAATTTAAGAATTTAGCTAAGTGCTTATATTCTTACTTAAGAGTATTTCTCTACCCCATTGCTCTTGTAATTTCCTTGTGAGATTGCATAGGCAGTCGTAAGACGGCAACTAAACCGTGCTTCCAACTTCGTGCGTGGTTGTGTGGTTTGGAACTTAAGAGTGTGGTTAGGCGTATCACTTGTTGCAGGTAATTGTACAAGCAACGGTTGGCATCAAGGTTCGTCGGGTTGCACTACCTATCCCTTTCCGTTGGATCCTACACCATAAAGTCATACACTAGCACTTTGCTTCAAACTTAAGCAAACTTGATTTGAACTTTGAAGTGAGTGTTCAATCGTTATGTAATGCTATATTACACTATTAGAAGTGATAATGAAGTTATTAGTCATACATTCGACTCATTTATAATGTTCGTGAAGGCTTTAAAGACGAACTTTAGAGTACACTAGCACTTTGCTTCAAAGTGAAGCAAACTTGAGTCGAACTTTCAAGTGAATGTTTAATCATAGAGTTATGCTATATTACACTGTTAGAAGTGATAATGAAGTTATTAGTCATACAATTGACTCATTTATAATGTTCGTGAAAGCTTTAAAAATGAACTTTAGAGTACACTAGCACTTTGCTTCAAAATTAAGCAAACTTGATTCAAACTTTCAAGCGAATGTTTAATCGTTATGTAATGCTATATTACACTATTAGAAGTGATAATGTAGTGATTAGTCATACAATCGACTCATTTATCATGTTCGTAAAGGCTTTAAAGACGAACTTTAGAGTACACTAGCACTTTGCTTCAAAGTGAAGCAAACTTGAGTCAAACTTTCAAGTGAATGTTTAATCATTGAGTTATGCTATATTACACTATTAGAAGTGATAATGAAGTTATTAGTCATACAATCGACTCATTTATCATGTTCGTGAAGGCTTTAAAGACGAACTTTAGAGTACACTAGCACTTTGCTTCAAAGTGAAGCAAACTTGAGTCGAACTTTCAAGTGAATGTTTAATCGTTGAGTTATGCTATATTACACTATTAGAAGTGATAATGTAATGATTAGTCATACAATCGACTCATTTATCATGTTCGTAAAGGCTTTAAAGACGAACTATATAGTACACTAGCACTTTGCTTCAAAGTGAAGCAAACTTGAGTCGAACTTTCAAGTGAATGTTTAATCGTTATGTTATGCTATATTACACTATTAGAACTGATAATGAAGTGATTAGTCATACAATCGAGTCATTTATCATGTTCGTGAAGGCTTTAAAGACGAACTTTAGAGTACACAAGCACTTTGCTTCAAAGTGAAGCGAACTTGAGTCGAACTTTCAAGTTAATGTTTAATCATTGAGTTATGCTCTATTACACTATTAGAAGTGATAATGAAGTGATAAGTCATACAATCGACTCATTTATCATGTTCGTGAAGGCTTTAAAGACGAACTTTAGAGTACACTAGCACTTTGCTTCAAAGTTAAGCAAACTTGATTCGAACTTTAAAGTGAGTGTTCAATCGTTTTGTAATGCTATATTACACTATTAGAAGTGATAATGAAGTGATTAGTCATACAATCGACTCATTTATCATGTTCGTGAAGGCTTTAAAGACGAACTTTAGAGTACACTAGCACTTTGCTTCAAAGTGAAACAAAATTGAGTCGAACTTTCAAGTGAATGTTTAATCATTGATTTATGCTACACTACAGATTTGTCTTGTTATTTAGTTGTTATTTAATTATACTTGAGATGTATTCATTCAGTATGAGTAGCTAAACTCACTGAACTCGGTTTGGATTTTGATCTATGAATAATATGTTTTGAGGTTTTGTTCTTAATTTACATGATTAAGTTTAGTATTATTGTTCCGAACTCAATTGCATGATAATTAGGTTAGACAATTAAGCGAAGCCTTGCACCGCAGACTTAGTTGTAGAATCTTTTATCTATAGTTAAACTATCAGAAACGTGACTGTGAATGATAGGAGTAACACTAGAATAGGCATTAACTACCTTGACCGGATTCGTTATTGACTAGACTAGATTGAGTAATAATATCATACGGACCTTGACCGGAATGTATGTGTAGGTTATTAAGCTGTGACAGGACCTTAACCTACGTGAACAACATGTCATGTATCATTAGTGACCGAGGATAAACATAGAAATTCATAGTGATAAATCTGAACCGAGATCATCTCTTGCATAGTTAATTACATCTTTTTCACTTACTGTCTGTTTGTGCGCCAGTGGTACTTGCGCACCAGTTTCTGTCTTTTCTTCGTACTTTTTACTCACAACCCCAATTCTTAGTTTGTAGATTGAGAAGAGACTTCCACCGTTCCCTGTGGATTCGACCCCAGCTTGCCGATACTATACTAGTAAGGAGAGTCGGGATAAATTTGCAGCACTCAACGACGTGCTCGTCAAATTTTGGCGCCGTTGCCGGGGAACGGCTAGAGAAGTTTTCTTTTCCTTTTTCTTTTGTTATTTTCTTTTCGTTTCTTTTAAATAAAAAATCCAAAAATATTAGTTACGTTTAATTTAGTTGTTGTTTTTGTTTTTGCATGGAAGATTTTGGTGAGAATAGTGTCATCGGCAGACGAGCAGGAACTCCAGACGCGCCAGCGCGTAACGCTGACAACATTTTTGCACGCCTGAACCCAGCTGAACTCGAGGCAATCAGAAGAGAAGTACGAAGAGACTTAGAGTTCAGAATGGACGTTGAACTACCCAGAAACGATAATCAGTTGAATGATAACATGGATAGACGCGCGCCACCTCCTGTCGCGCGCGTGCCTGCTCAACCAGTGGCGCGACGCACCATCAAGGAGATGTCTGCTCCTCAAGCTGTGAATCAACCATGGTGCATAGTACTGCCTCCAGATGGACACTTCGAACTGCGGACTCAGCTTGTTCACTACATACCAAAGTTCCATGGTATGGCTAGTGAGAATCCAGTAAAACATGTACGAGAATTCGCAGCCATTTGTGAGAATATGAGGAATGGGAATGAGGACCCAGAATTGTTGAAGCTTAGAGCCTTCCCGTTTTCACTATGTGATTCAGCTCGACAATGGTTGATGGGACTAGCGCCGGGATCAATAAGGACATGGCCCGAATTACAAGAACGATTTCTAGACAAGTTTTATCCCGCGGCCAAGGTGTCACTGCTACGTAGAGAGTTAGCTGCGCCGAAACAGTTGCATGGGGAATCATTATCAGAGTATTACGAGCGGTTCAGGGAACTAGAAGCGAACTGCTACAATCATGGACTCCCGCAACATGTGTTGATAGAGAACTTCCTCAACGGACTTACTGAGATGGAACTCAGGTTGTTGAATGCTTGCGCAGGAGGCAACGTGAGAATATGTACCCGGAGGATGTTTGGAAACTTAATAGAGGACACGGCTGATCAAGTGAGATATCAAGTTTCTTTGGAAAACAACCGTACTAGATCTCTGCATCAAGTGGATGTCACTGGTGAGATTAAAGAATTAAAGGATATGATGCAGAAGCTAATGTTGAAACAAAGCGTCGAAGCAAGAGCGTGTGAATTCTGTCACGCCACAGACCATCTGACTGACGCATGCCCCTCCCTATTCGAAGAACACGCAGATGTTAATGCAGTAGGAGGATGGAACAATGGACAAGCTAGGCAAGGACAGCCTAGGTTTGGATTGGCAGAGAATGGGTTTAGTTGGAAGAACGACCAGAATTTTCAGAGGCCGCGCGCTGACTGGCGCGCGCAACCTAATGCTCCCACTGGCGCACGACCTTACGCGCCAGTGCCTTCCTACAACCCACCACACCGACGCACTGAAGGACAAACGCAGAATGCTCAACCACCAAGAAGTCGTTGGAAGAATAGTTAGTCAGTTGGCCGAGACAGTACGCGGAATGAAGAACAGAACGATAAGAGGTTTAAACTGATTGAGAACCAGCTCACTCAGATCGCCACCACTGTAAATGAACTGAAGGCTAGTGATGGTAATCTGCCCTCTCAGGTCATCCAGAACCCAAAGGGAAGTATCAACATGGTTCAGATGGACGCGCCACCAGAACACATCAGCGCGCCAGTTGATACGCGCGGTACTGATGGCGCAGCAGAGGAACAGAATACAGAAATAGTTGTTGCACCGGTCTTTTCACGCACCAACCCTGACCCACCAGAGCAGAAGGAAGGTACTATGCTGAATGATTTCCAAGCAAGCTTGAAGATATGCTTAGCTCCAGATTTACCAGAAAAACTTGCTGATCCGGGAACCTTTACTATTCCGTGCTTTATTGGAGAAACCCTGGTTAGCGAGTGTATGTTAGACTTAGGAGCATCGGTTAATTTGCTGCCATATTCACTGTATTCAGCATCGTCAATGGGACCTCTAGAGCCAACGGACATTGCATTGTTACTTGCGGACAACTCACGGACCGAAGCAAAGGGGAAAATAGTAGATGTCTTGACCCATGTCGGCAAACTCAAGTTCCTAGCAGATTTCTATGTAGTTGACATGAACAAGCCGAATACGGAAGCAAGGAATCAGTGTTGCTGGGCCGACCATTTATGAGGACCGCGCAAGTGTGCATTGATGTCGGGAAAGGTATGGTGACATTACAAGACAAGAAGCACATACTCAGATTAGATGTCATCAATAGAATCAAGTTATCGGAGGAACCATTGGTGAATGATTGGATAAACGAAGCACCGATACCAAGTTATTCTGGGATGATGCGCGCCAGTCAGAAGAATATGCCTTTGGCGCGCCAGAACAGTATAAAGAGTAAGCCACCAGATAAGAGGCGCAGAGAGCGAAGCCGAGAGCGACAAGACACTTGGGAACAGCATAGGAACGCAGATCAGCGCAGGATGATCATGCAGAATAGGGCGCGCAACTCAGAAACGCGCAAGGCACACAGACTAGCGCAGCATCAAGACCTAATACGCGAGACTTCGCGTTTTCTATCTCTTTACCCTCCGATCATATTGATTACTCTAATTATTCTGTATTAACCCACTTGAATTTTTGCCATGCAGAAAAGATGATGACACGGAAGGAGGCAAATATTCAAGTGTGGGGGAGGTAAACCGTGCGCTATGAGTGCACATTTGCGTCGAGCTAACGACGTTAAACAAAGCACTCGTCGGAAGGTACTCCGACAAACTTAACTTAGTTTATTTTCATTTGTTTTGTTTTGTGTTTAGTTTAGTTTAGTTTTGGTTTTGGTTTTGTTTTAATTTTAGGTTTAGTTTTAGTCTTGGGCCCATGTAGTTTTGGGCCATGCATGCATGTGGGCTTTTTGCACTATAAATATGTGATGAGAGGTAAAAATTTTGTCACTTTCATTTTCACCTTATCTCTCTAACCACAAAAACCTAAGCCATCACCGCGCCGCCCTGCCGCCCCACTGCCGCCGCGCCGCCGCCGTCGCGCAACCCAGAATTCCGTGAATTTCAACCAGAACGTAGATCTCGGTGCAGGTAACCCACTGTTCAAATTTCAGCATAATTGGATCAGTTTTGGTGTGCCAATTGTCCAGTAGAATTTCTAGATCTAGATCTGCTCGTGCACGCGCGTGACAGGACACGCGCGCCAGTTTGATATTTGTGGTATTTTCTTTGCTGCGTACAATGTCGATCTGTGTGGACCAGTCGAGAAGTTGGATTTTGAGATCAAACACAGAATGTACAGTAGGTGTGAAGTGTTGCCTACGGTATTTGTTGATGAAGAGTTCCTCCGAGAGATGGGCTCTACGAAGAAGTGCATGCGGCTTTCACCGCAACTGGATGGGGATCGTTTATGGAGCTATCCTCGACACGGATGTGAGGATACACTGAGTTCCTCGCATCGTATGAGGGTTTAGCTGATCGGATTCGGTACCCCACAGGGGCGTGTACTACGAGCCACGCCCATCCCAGTTC
>QZGG01003090.1:0-27804 GCA_006409495.1 Sedum album
ATGCTTTCAGTTCTAAACAACAGATCACATACCTTAATTTTTATGAAATGATAGATCGAAGTACTGAGTTGCATAAGGCATCCCAACATGGTACTGCTCCTAGGAGCGTGTCCGGAGTATGGCTGCTTAGTTTATGAATACATGGCAAATGGGAGCTTGGAAGACCGGCTTTTTCGGCTAGGTAACACTCCACCTATACCATGGCAGATAAGATTCCGCATTGCGGCTGAGATTGCAACAGGCCTTCTCTTCCTGCACCAGACAAAGCCAGAGCCATTAGTGCACCGAGACCTCAAGCCTGCCAACATATTACTAGATCATAACTACAGTAGTAAGATAAGTGACGTAGGTCTTGCAAGGCTAGTCCCACCATCAGTTGCTGACAGTGTGACTCAGTATCGAATGACATCAACAGCCGGAACTTTCTGCTACATAGACCCGGAGTATCAGCAAACAGGAATGCTTGGAGTGAAATCTGATGTGTACTCACTAGGCATTCTACTTTTACAGTTGATAACTGGCAAGAACCCAATGGGGCTTACATACCACGTAGAAAATTCCATTGAGAATGGGAAATTTTCAGAGATGTTGGATCCTTCAGTGGCAGATTGGCCTATGGAAGAAGCGTTGAAGTTTGCAAAACTCGCTCTCCAATGCGCTGAACTGAGAAGGAAAGACAGACCTGATCTTGGAGGAGTGGTGTTGCCAGAACTCAATAAACTTAAGGAATATGGTGATCAATGCATGCCAGCAACTATGTCATTTTGCAGCTCATCCACATCTCCACCACGCATCAGCGAAGCTTCTCTCAATCAGGTAAGTTTTTGATCAGTCATTCAATCTGTTCATCTTGAGAATGCCTGCATGTATATGTAATTAATAGGAATGTAAAATGATCTGCAGGATGTGATAAGCTACTCTACACCCACAACACTTTCTTCTATAGATGACTAAGGAGTAACTGTTCTAATACAATTACAACAACTACCAGTGGAGATTTACTTGTCCCACTAGAACCTTTGCATATTTCTAAAACATCCACTTAAGTTAATCTTCAAAAGAAATTTTTCAAAGGAGATTATATTTCAAAGGGAGACATTTTGAGATATTTTTCTCTAAAGTATCCAGACTGCAAATTAGCTACGCTGTGAGAGTGTCAAACGGACAAGTCAATTGGTGAGAAGTGGTGATTTCCATCAGTAAATAAATATCTGGTATCTGCTGACTGCTAACAATAAGGCATATCACAAATGGACATTTTTATAAGTACACTACTTGCAAGAACATCAAAACAGAGGATGTCTTAGACTATCACTGGCTCACTCCAACGTCACCATACAAAAAACAAGATACTCAGACAGAAGGAAAGTATTTAGTTTACTATTAACACGAGGAACATACCATCTGCTTTTGGCTTTTGTAACTAGCGCGGATACATTCAACACTGAGCTTAATTTTAGTAATAAGACACTTAAAAGGAGGTCGTTCATACAGAGCAATGCATATTGATCATATGTTTCCCCTTTCAATAAAAATGAATTTCACGTGCAAAATTCGGTAACCTTCTCCATCAAAATAATTGATATGATCCCCAATTGGTAGATGAAATGTATGTTAGGACCAGTACGAAAACCGAGTGTATAGATCATGTCATGTTACCTCGTGTGAAAAATATAGAGATGCCTCTTCCGTCACATGGCCATTAGTTGCCCATTATGTCCTCACGACCTCAACTGGTTTCAAACACATAAAAATGTATGAGGCGTGCAAAGGTGAACCAGCACCAAAATAGATAATCAGTTCTAAAAATAAATATATTCAGTATCACTGCAATAGACAGTACTTTAGGAAATAATAACAATGTATGCTTTTGATGTCACATTTTACAGCGTGTGAAAGGTACAAGTGTATGCGAGTGATTGAACAATTGTGAATTATGCCTTTGATAACGCATAATTATACGAGTTTAAAAGCCATCTAAACCCACCATTTATGTTTCTTTTCTGTATCAAATGCGTCACTTTTGGTATTATTTGATTTTCAGGAAAGAATTCATAGAAGTGCACAAAAAAGCCCTAAAAGTAGCCGTTGGAATTCAAGCCCACGTCCCTGGAATTTTCCAAGCGCACGTCTAATGATTTATCATAAAAGGAAGAGACGTGCGCTTGGGAAAAGGAAGGAGCGTCCGCTTAGAGTATTAAAAACGTTACGATCTTCGAAGTTCATAAATTCAGCCTCGGGGCCATCCAAGCGTACGCTTCTTCCTTTAACCAAGCGTACGCTTCTTCCATTTACCCAAGCGTAGGCGTACGCTTGGGGAAACCTCTCGGACCAATTTTTGGTACTCTAAGCGGACGCTCCTTCCTTTTCCCAAGCGCACGTCTCTTCCTTTTATGATAAATCCTTAGACGTGCGCCTGGAAAATTCCAGGGACGTAGGCTTGGATTCCAACGGCTACTTTTAGGGCTTTTTGTGCACTTTTATGAATTCTTTCCTGAAAATCAAATAATACCAAAAGTGACGCATTTGATACAGAAAAGAAACATAAAATGGTGGGTTTAGATGGCTTTTAAACTCGTATAATTATGCGTTATCAAACCACCCCACACTTAGTTCTTGTTCGTCCCCGAACAATAAAGTTTAGACTAGCGCACAATTACCATTTCAATTTTCATCTCCTACTCAGTTCTAATGCTTACCAATGTCATGTCTTAAACACATACTCAAAACTGCCAAAATAATTCAGTCAACTAATAACCAAATGATACATGTTACCTCAGAGTTGTGATGAGTGTTCATAGATGTCTTGGAGATAGGTTTTAATTCCCATTGCTTAGTCTTCCAGCTTGATGTCGTTATGCGTTTGATATCGTGAGTGCTTCTTCTGATGCGTGAGAAATCTAGGTTATGAACAAGTCGGCTTTTCCTTATGCAATTTGGACTTGAGGGGATTTGAATTCTCTTGTATTGTATTGTCGAAGACTTTACGAAACTCGAGATATACTTGATAACCATGACTTTGAATATTTTCGTTCTTTTCATACTTTTGTCTTTCTGCCCCTTTTCTTTTACACGAACAGCTCCAGTCACAGCCTCCTGATAGCAGCTATGGAACTCGTCCCGCTCTTTCTTATCATCGAGCGTTCGAGTAAGTCAGGTTAAGTTGTAACTCATCCCTTCCTACCTACTAACTCTAAAGATAGGACGGTCTGTTTTCCCGTCCCACTGAACTTACCTTCAGTGGAGCATTTGCTTCCTCACCATAACCTAGAGCTTCAGCCTCCACACTCACGACAATCTCACGCATTTCTAGTCAAACTGTAACCAATCTCCAGGTTTCAAACCATTTCTATCAGCTCCACATCCTGTTTTATCTCAACTCTTGGCATACATATCATTTAATCACAAGCATCACGAAAAAAATTTAGCATAAATTAAGCATGCATCTCAGACATAACATGGCTTACACTTCATCATCTCAGTTTAAACAGACTCGATTAACACTAATGAAACATGTGGAAACAGACGCACCCCCACCCCACACTTTTGAATTAAGCCGAGTCCTCGCGGATCGTCTAAAATCAAAAGGCAAGAGGGGGTTCAAACAACTCAACATAAATTAAAACTAATTCATGTGTAATGTGATAAATGAAGACAAAGGAACTTCCCTAATAAGGTCCCATGTACTCCGGTGGAATGGCATCTCCTGGCTTCCATCCAGCTGGTGCAGGTAAGCGGGTGATGTTCAGTGCTCCAAACATGTAGCACCTCATGTTGTGGAAGATATCATCGATCACTTGCTGAGACATCCCACCTTCTTCAGTTTGATCCACCCTTGGTTGTGCTACTTGAACCATACTGCTGCTCCCAGAAGCTCCATCATCTCGATTTTTCCTTGGTCTCCCTTTCTTGGTGGGGCTTCTCGGTGGTACAAGACTCTTATCTCAAGCCTCGTTCGGATTCGAGTCGAATTGGCGAGCGTCTTCGACTGATTTATGAACAACCGAGCGTCTCAAGTTATGTCCAACAAAATCAGGGCTGGAGTGGTGGAAATTTTGGCACTTTGAATTCAATTGGAGATCGGAGGCCGGAGTTTGATTCAAATGAGCAAAGCCAGGTCGCATGCATCCGTGTTGTTGATGAGCAAAACGGCGCCGTTCGACTCCCCAAGCGTAGGCTTTTGGTATTTCCCAAGCGTACGCTTCTGTAATATCCCAAGCGTACGCCTACGCTTGAGGAAACCTCTCGGACCCTTTTTACCATTTCAAGCGCAGCCTCTCACCATTTCCAATGCGTACGTCTCTCCCTTTTTGATTTAATCCTTTGACGTACGCCTCAAAAAGTATAGAGACGTCCGCTTGGGATTAATCCTGCACACTTAAAACAAACCTTCCTCTTCATATTATCACATTGCTAAAACTAAGACTCACACTAAATTTATTAAAAATCAAACAGAGTATATACGATATTGGGTTACCTCCCAACTAGTGCACTTGTTTAAAGTCGTTGGCTCGACTTTGTACCTCTTGTTTTTGTCATTTCTTGCATCCCGGTCCCTTCCTAGTGTCGCTCCAATAACTATTTCCTCTGTTTAATCCCTTTCTGTAGAAGGCTTCCTTCCTTGAACTCGGCGGAGGAGACTGACTGCGATCTCTGGATCGGCTGCGGCTCCGACTTCTTGAATATTCTCCTTCCTCACCAATTGCTGTGCTTGTAATTAAATCACCCCTGCGATTTAAAGTTAATTTACTGTATGGTAAAGTAAGAATTAATTGTTCGTTACCAAAGTCCATGACTGCTTTAGTATCGTCCAAGAATTCTTCGCCCAGCAGTATTTGTCCTGACCCTCCCATGTCAAGTACTGTGAAGTCCAACTTAATAGCATATCCGTGGATGCAAATGAATACATCTTTAATCAGTCCCGTGGTTAATTTAATTGTTCCATCGGCCACCACTAGCTTCTTTCTTATTGGGAGCAATCGAGGCAGCATTCTTTCCATTTCATCGTAAACTGATTTAGGTAATACGTTGTATGTAGACCCAGAGTCTACAACGCAGTCATCTAGTATCACCAAACCAATTTTGATAGAAAGAATGAAGGAACCCTTTCCACGCTTTCTTTGTGGATACTCCTCTTCGTCTATCGGTTTCCATTCGAATTTCTCCTCTTCGGGTTCCTCCTCTGGATCCTCCTCAGGATCCTCTTCAGGATCCTCTTCGGGATCTTCATCTGGGTCCTCCTCCTGATCATCATTGTTAAGTTCTCTCGCTGCTCTCACATGCATAATATTTGCAACCGGCTCCTCGAGTGTTATCTCTTGTGGTGGCTCAATATTGTTCTCATAATAAGCCTTGATTCTGTGTCCATTAACCTTGAACCTTTCCCCACTTTCTGGTTTTTCAAGTTCTACTGCTCCGTGATTAAATATCTTGGTGATTACGTACGGACCAGCCCATCTTGAACGGAGTTTGCCCGGCATTAACTTTAGTCTAGAGCAGAACAGGAGCACCTTCTGACCGATTTCGAAGGAGCGTCTCAAAATGTACTTGTCATGGTACATTTTTGTTCTCGCCTTGTAGTCTGATTGGCTCTCATAAGCCTCTAGGCGTAATTCCTCTAGCTCATTCAGTTGTAACTTTCTCTCCATACCTGCTCCATCCAAATCAAAGTTGCAATTTTTGATTGCCCAATAAGCTTTATGTTCCACTTCAACTGGAAGGTGACAAGCTTTTCCATACACGAGTCGAAACGGTGATGTACCAATCGGTGTCTTATAAGCGGTTCTATATGCCCATAATGCTTCGTCCAACTTGTTAAACCAATCTTTTCTCGAAGGCTTGACCATTTTTTCCAGAATCGATTTGATCTCTCGATTAGAAACCTCTGCTTGTCCATTAGTCTGAGGGTGATATGCCGTTGAAACTCGGTGATGAACTCCATATTTCTTGAAGATTGACGCAACCGATCTGTTACAGAAGTGTGTTCCTTGATCGCTTATAACTGCTTTAGGTACTCCATACCTACAGAAAATGTTAGTGCGCAGAAAATTCACCACGGTTTTTCCATCATCAGTTTTAGTAGCCTTTGCTTCCACCCATTTGGAAACATAGTCTACTGCCACCAAGATGTATTGATAACCGAATGAACTTGGAAATGGACCCATAAAGTCAATGCCCCATATATCAAACACTTCATCAACAATTATAGTCATCTGTGCATTTCATTTCTAGCACTAATATTTCCTACCCGTTGGCATCTATCACACTTTCTGCAATGTTCATATGCATCTCTAAATAAATTAGGCCAAAAGAAACCACTATCAAGAATTTTCCTAGCAGTTCTCCTAGGACCAAAATGTCCACCACAAGCATGCTCATGACAAAAAGATAAAATGGATGGAATTTCATTTTCTGGTACACATCTCCTAACAATTTGATCCGCACCAATTTTCCACAAATAAGGATCATCCCAAACAAAATACCTAGAGTCATGCCTGAGTTTCATCTTTTGTGCACTAGAAAAATAAGTAGGGAACTTACCTCCCACCAGGTAGTTAACTAAGTTAGCATACCATGGTGTTTCTGCATGTACCGCAAAGAGATGTTCATCGGGAAAAGTTTCTCTAATATTCAGGCCATCGTCCTCTGTGATTATTCTACTCAAATGATCTGCCACCGAATTTTCAATTCCCTTTTTGTCTTTGATTTCCACATCAAACTCCTGTAGCAGCAAAATCCACCTTATAAGCCTCGGTTTTGACTCTTTCTTGGACATCAAGTACCTAATTGCTGCATGATCAGAAAAAATAACCACTTTAGCTCCAAGTAAATAAGAACGAAATTTTTCAAGAGCAAAAATAATTGCTAGGAGCTCTTTCTCAGTTGTGCAATAATTCTTTTGTGCAACGTCCAATGTCTTCGAGGCATATTGTATCACCACTGGCTTTTTGTCCTTCTTTTGTCCAAGCACCGCTCCAATAGCATAGTCACTCGCGTCACACATTATTTCAAAATGTTGCGTCCAGTCTGGTGCTTGAATAATGGGTGCGCTGACCAGTGCCCTTTTTAGTTCTTCAAATGCAACCTTGCATTTTTCATCAAAACAAAAGGAACATCTTTTTGCAACAAATTGGTTAGTGGTAATGCAATCTTCGAGAAATCCTTAATGAATCGACGGTAAAAACCTGCATGTCCTAAAAAAGATTTGATCCCACGTGCATCAATAGGGTAAGGTAATCCACGAATTAAATCAATTTTCGCTCCATCTACTTGGATACCTTTTTCAGAAACTATATGCCCTAACACAACACCATGTGTGACCATGAAATGACATTTTTCATAATTCAAAACCAAGTTCATATCGATGCAACGCTTCAGAATTTTTTCTAAATTATGCAAGCACTCATCAAAAGCATTTCCATAAACGGTAAAATCGTCCATGAACACCTCAACGCAATCATTCAATAAATCTGAAAAAATACTCATAACAACGCGTTGAAACGTACCCGGTGCATTGCATAAACCAAAAGACATGCGTCGAAACGCGAATGTACCTACTGGACACGTGAATGTCGTCTTCTCCTGATCCTCGGGGGCAATCGGTATTTGGTTATAACCTGAAAATCCATCGAGAAAACAAAAATAAGACTTACCAGCTAACCGATCTAGCATTTGGTCGATGAATGGGAGGGGGAAATGATCCTTGCGTGTTGCTGCGTTTAGCTTCCTGTAGTCGATACACATTCTCCACCATTCTGAATTCTCTTCGGCACCAGCTCTCCCTTATCATTTGTTTCCACCGTCATTCCCGTTTTCTTTGGTACGACGTGTATAGGACTTACCCATTCACTATCTGAGATCGGGTAGATAACTCCAGCATCCAGTAGTTTCTGCACTTCTTTTTGAACAACCTCCATCATCAATGGATTCAAACGCCTCTGAGGTTGTCTCACGGGTTTTGCTCCTTCCTCAAGTAAAATCCGGTGCATACAAACCGTTGGACTGATTCCTTTGATGTCAGCTAAAGTCCATCCAATTGCTGCCCTATTTTCCTTAAGTACTTGCACTAATTTCTTTTCTTGACTGATGTCCAACTCCTTTCTAATTATGACGGGGAGCGTCTCATTTTCTCCCAAGTAGACATACTTAAGGTGTTCTGGTAGAGGCTTGAGTTCTATCTTAAAATCCTGCACACTAGGTGAGATTTTATCAGTAACACTAACAGAATTAAGCGGACACGGTTCATACCTTGGAGAAATAATTGACATTTCTCGTAGTAATTGCACTACTTCTCTAGTGTCAAGGACAAGATTTCTGCACTCTTCTTCATCGTGTATTGCTTCCCGAATAATGAGCTCTAATGCATCTTTTCCATTAGTCATCCAAGTCAGCACCGCATCATCAATGATATCCAAAGCATGTATTTCGGCGGTGTCCGGTGGATATTGCATTGATTTGTAAATGTTGAAGTGTACCACCTCTCCGTCCACTTCCATAGAAAGGTCTCCCGTTGATGTGTCAATTTTAGTTTTGCAGTGCCATGAATGGTCTTCCTAGCAACACTCTTGAGGTATCTTTAGGACCTTCATCCTCCATCTTCATCACGTAGAAATCTGCAAGAAACACAAGCTTTCCCACACGCACTAACACATCAACTAGCATACCTTCGGGTTTAGTGCATGATCGATCCGCTAGCTGAATGGTTAGGTCAGTAGGCCTCAAAGGACCGATATGTAAAGCTTGGAATAAAGAGTATGACAAGACATTTATAGAAGCACCCAAGTCGAGCATGCAATTATCAATTCTAACTTCACCAATGATACATGAAATGTTGAATGTACCTGGGTCTTTGCATTTTTGTGCTACCTTACATTGGAGAATTGCTGAGATATTCTTTATTAAGCTCACTTGCTCATGGCTCGGTTTCCTTCGGTTTGTGCATAAGTCCTTAAGGAACTTTGCGTACTTCGGAATTTGTTTCACTGCGTCTATGAGTGGAATGGTTATTTCCACCTTGCTGAAAAGTTCCATTAACTCTGCATCCACTTCCACTTTCTTCTTCCCTTTGTTTAACTGCGAAGGAAAGGGTAAAGGAATTTCAGTAACTTCATTTTCAACCTCAGAGTTAGGACTTACCTTCATCTGAATTTCTGGAGCTTGCTCTTCATAGCTTGTTCCTCCTCATCCATTATTTGCTTCTTCATTTTCGATCGTGTCATCCACAAGTTGTCTACCGTTTCTGAGAGTCATAGCACTGAGGTTTCCTTGGGATTCGGTACAGTTTGTGATGGAAGCTTGCCCTTGTCTTCCTTGAGCTCATTGATTGAGGGCCATTGCTGACATTTGCTTTGTCAATTCGGCAATTGCACCATCGGTCTTCAGCTGATTATTGGCTAACTCCTTCACTACTTCCTCTAATGGCTTACTAGGAGCTGAGTTGCTAGGACCGGCCTGATTATAATTACGTTTCTGTTGGTACTGCCCCTGTGAGTTGTTGTTGTACTTGTCTTGATGGAATGGTGTTCGGTATGGTTGTTGTTGCTTTTGCATTTGTTGATTCTGATTCTCTCCGAAACCTCCTTCATTCCTCCAACTATATCCATTAGCTGCCAAACCATACTTCGGAGGTCCTTGTCTCTGCTGGAAGTTTTGGTAGCCTCCTACTGCATTCACTTCTAAGTGATCATCCTCTAGTAATGTAGGGCATTCGTCGGTCTTGTGGCTGATTGCTTTGCAAAACTCACAAGGTTTGGAGGTCTGTCCTTGTCCAATGGCTATCCTTTTTACCATTTCCTTCAGCTCCTTCAACTCGTTAGCCATGTGATTTGTTTCAGCTCTGTATACATCCTTTGATCTGCCATTATCTTCTCTACTCATCGTTTCTTCTCTAAATCTGGCATTCTCTGCAGCTTCATTGATCAATTCTCTTACTTGAGATGCTGTTAAGTCCAAAACTGTGCCACCAGCCGTAGCATCTAGCATCCATCGTTCCATGGTCTGAATCCATCCAGCAAATGTTCACTAGTTGCTTCTCGTCAATCCCAAATGACTACAACTCTGCTCCAGTGCATTGAATCTTTCTAGGTATTCGTATATAGCTTCATTTGGACCTTGTTTAATTGTTTGGAGCTCTCTTCTGAGTTGTGCAGCCTTTGCGGGTGGATAATATTTGTCAAGGAACTTACGCTGCATTTGTTCCCAAGTTCGTATGCTACCTGAAGGTAAAGACAAAAACCAACTTTTTGCAAGGTCAGTTAAACTTAATGGAAATACTTTTAGCTTAAACCTTTCCTCAGGTGCGTTATGTGGGCGCATAGTCTGACAGATTCCGTTGAACTCTTGTAAGTGTCTAGAGGCCATCTCTCCTGGTAATCCACCAAACTTTGGTAGGTGATGGACTACCGCTGTTTTAACTTCGAAATTATCTTCTTCCGGATTATGGTCAATGCACCATGGTTGATTGCGAATCACTGGTGCAGACATCTCCTTGAGTGTGGGCTCCGGTCTAGCCTCATGTCTATGTTGTTCGCGCGCTCTGTCCTCATTTATCTCTTCTTGTTCTCTTAGGTATGCGCGGGCTTCCATTAATGCGTTCCTTCGGGCGATTGCTTCTCTTCTTCTTCGCCTCAGTTCACGTTCCGGTTCACTATAATAAGGGGGATTTCTAATGGTTGTATGTCATTGTTCCCTTGATTATTTCCTGCATGTGCCATGTTGACAAGCAGTAAAATGCAAAACAAAAGCTAAACAGAAAAAATAAAAACGAAAGAACTAACACTAAGAACTCTTAACACACTTATGCCTTCCCCGGGTCACCCGCGTGACAGGCGGGAATACTTACCACTATACTACAACGACACGGCAAAATATACTCTTCATTTTAAGATGCAATTAGGGCGAATAAGATATGGATTTGTAGAGAATTGAAAGAGGATGAATTTTATAAGTATTTGAGAGAACAAATACCCAAAAATCAGACTGCTTTATTATAAAACAAAACAGACCGCAAAAACGGTATTACAATAGTAGTAGTTCGCTAGATCTTGTAACACAATCTAGGGAACTTTGGATAACAAGAAAGGAAGACCAAAAAGAGCAGTATGTAAGCTATTGAGCCTCACGTTTTAATCTGAATATTTGGCCTCAGACACAAGCAAATGGTACCTATTTAGAGCAAGATAAAAATTAACATCAATCAATCTCGTACAGGGATCAATAATTCAAGATGTTCCATTTTGGTCCACGACTTAAGCTCGAAATGCAGGGAACCATACAACCAAAATAGATGCATATCAATATCGTGTGGCTTAGTTTGCAAGCCAAAGCAACTGGTCCCCTAGTCTTGATTCAATTTCAATAAATCCCATTTTGAAAATAAATATCATTACAATTCTCTTTCATGACGGTGGGTCCCAAGGAAACAATTTCACCATCAGTTTTCTTTTAGTGAACTGAACTTACAGTAAACTATCAAATTACTTCGAGAAACTCATTATTATTCTTCATCATGTTAATAGTTCTACATTGATACAGTTTATCAACAATCAGTGAAATAATTATTTTCATAATTCAAACAATTAATAACTTCTGGATCATAATAAAAAACCGGCCACATTAAACTACTTGCTATAAATTCTTGTAAAACAACTTTGCCTATTTTCAGCTTTGGATCCTTATATTAGGTTTCTGCCAAGTGTATATTTACAACAACCACATCAAAGAAATACACAATACTACCATGTTATGTAATTGCTGACCATAATGTTTGATGAATCTAATCTGATCAATAATTTTATAGTAGTTCATAACAATGCACGTTTTGATTTGGGAAGTTTGTTTATCTGCAACAGTGTACCTCTGATTTGGGAAAGTGTGGCGATCCATTTGGTTGCACCAGCTCCAGGTAACAAATTCATCTTAATCATCTTGAGACTTGAACCCCGTCCGGAGTAAAGTTATGACCAAACTACAAAATGCAACATTCATATTTAATATATTAGAAAATAGCGAGTGTTTTCTATGAAGATATTTGTAGCAAGGAAAACGCACCGTTAAGACTAAGACCTTGAAAAAATATATTTATAAATCTTCAGGCAGGACCACAAATAATCCCAAATTATATCTTCTACTAATTCCATCCAGAAAACTCTTCATAAATTCATTCCCACTAGCTTGACAATAACTTCCTATTCTTCCAAAGCCTCATAATTTCCACCGGATTCATTTACAGGAAGAAATTTTTTTTGACACTATTGGATAATATCAGCATGTCCACTTCCAACATTAATTAGACCAATCAAAAATATCATCCAGTGGTGACACACAATATCCTCATAAGTCATAACTGTGCGTAAAGTTAGTGATTTATTACTTCACTGGGGGACATAATATTGCTACATATAACCACAAATTTCAGCAAATAACTTTCATATGCACTCACCACAAGCAATTATTTCATGCTGAATGCTACATTGTTACCAAGCATTATATAAAGGAAGCTAAATGAGCATCACTTAAACATCACTCACCTGTGAGTTTGTAGCGGAGATCCAAAGGAACACCCAAAAGATATCATGGAATCCTTATCATCTTCTTTCATTTCAAAAATGCCAAAACCCGATCATCTCATCCGCAGCCGGAAACCAATACACACAAATCCAACCATCCGACACATCTCATCTGTCCAGATACAAGAAAAGAAAACATCTATAGTCACCCCTTCCTCCAACACCAACATTCCCAATCTAGTGAAAACCAAGGATAGTGAGAGTAAAATCAGGCCACTTCCAGTGCAGCAGACATTGCCAGCTGCAGTGTTTAACTTACTTGATAGTGTGATCAATAACTTCGTTGATCCACCCCTGCGTCCCTCGATTGACCCCAGGCATGTCCTTGCAGACAACTTCGCTCCAGTTGATGAGTTCCCTCCAACAAAGTGTACTGTGGTAAAGGGGTCTCTACCATCATGCTTAGACGGGCTTACATTCGCAATGGTCCGAAACCCGCAATTTCTTCCAAGAGGGCCTTACCATCTTTTGATGGGATGGGATGCTACACTCTCTGAGAATATCGAAAGGGAGGCAACCTTTTGTAGCCGTTATGTACAAACTTATAAGTATAAAGTTGAGAAGGCAATGGGCTCTCCCGTCATCCAAATGTCTTTTCCGGATTCAATGGGCTTACTGCATCTGCAGCTCGTGGATCCCTGGCAGCATTTCGTGCTTTGACAGGTCAGTTTAATCCAGCAAACGGAATTGGCCTCGCAAATACTAGCCTGGCTTTCTTCGGAAACCGCCTTTTTGCCCTGGGAGAGTCTGATCTCCCTTATGAAGTTATAATAAAGCCTGATGGTGATATAGGGACAGTTGGCCGTCGTGACTTTAACGGCCAACTGATCATGAGCATGACTGCCCACCCCAAGTTGGACTTGGAAAGTGGCGAGACATTTGCCTTCCGCTACAGCCCTGTTCCTCCTTTCCTCACTTTCTTCCGTTTCGACATGAATGGGAGGAAGCAACCCGATGTGCCGATATTCACCATGTCAAGTCCTTCCTTCCTACATGACTTTGCCATCACAAAAAAATATGCCATTTTTGCGGAGATACAAATCTGCATGAACCCAATGCAACTGATAAGTGGAGGATCACCCGTGGGAGCTGATATGAGTAAAATTCCGAGACTTGGGGTCCTCCCAAGAAACGCCAAGGACGAGTCTGATATGAAGTGGTTTGAAGTCCCAGGTTTTAACATAATACATGCTATAAATGCATGGGATGAAGGCCCGGATGAGATAGTACTGGTAGCACCTAACATACTCTCGGTTGAACACGCGTTAGAAAGAATGGAGCTCGTACATGCATCCATCGAGAAGGTCAGTATAAATCTCAAAACAGGGCATATCTCTAGACAGCCAATCTCATCCAAAAACCTGGACTTTGCTGTGATCAACCCATCCTACATTGCCAAAAGGAACAAGTACGTTTATGCAGCAATTGGTGATCCAATGCCCAAGATCACAGGCGTGGTTAAGCTCGACATCTCAAACAAGCGTAACACCGACTGTGTGGTTGGGCTGAGGATGTTTGGAGACGGATGTTTCGGAGGTGAACCATTTTTCGTTGCAAAAAATCCTACCAATCCCGAAGCTGAAGAGGACAATGGGTACTTGATCAGCTACTTGCACAACGAGAAAACAGGGAAGTCTCATTTCCTAGTGATGGATGCAAAGTCACCTAGTCTTGAAGTGGTGGCCGAGGTGAGCCTTCCCACTCGCGTCCCTTATGGATTCCACGGCATGTTTGTTGCTGAAAATGACCTCAAAAGGGTCCTTACTTCTTTGGATTAAAATTGATTCTCAACATATGGACGTTAAAGTAAAAAATGCATGGTCCCTGTATGTCTCTGTCCTGTTTCAAAAATTAGTAAATATTAGATCTTGGCATTGAGCATAGACTCAGCACCCAATCACCAATGATGCTTTGAAATAATGAAAAACGTACTAGTCACACATGTATGATCTGTCTGAAAAGACAAGCTATGGATAACAGAACCTAACGTCACATCAGCCTCTAAAGTCTAAACTGTACAGACTATACAACATACCTGGCACATGAATGGAAATGGTACAGACCTTGCCTATTAGACATTTTCCATGGAAATTCTTCTAAGGAACTACACTGTTGTCCCAAGCACGGAGTGGCGTGCCTCCCACCTTCACCTGACATCATAAGCAATCTCTTAGTTTAGAACTGCATATAAATCTAGTACCAAAAGTACAAACTTATGTAAGCTATATATTTTAACCAGCCATTTAGACCAACATAAACAGTTGTAAAATAGGCTCCAGTTCAGAGGTAAAGCCGGGATTTGTATCAAGACGTAAAATCTTACGGAAGCACCTCGTTTTTACCCTACATCGGTGATGAAATGAAGCATTTGCAATACCAGTGGTACCTGTGAAGAATAAACAAATTTGTTAGTTCAATTCATCACTACATGGAACAAATGATATTACTCGTACTCATCACAAGAACAAGCCCAAGCACGTAGAACCACAAACATATAAATCCGAGAACCAATATTGCACAAAAGCTCATCAAGTGTTGGAAACACGTCAAACATTATCTATATTGCAGCAACACTCAGCTTAAAAGGCAACAATCGCTTTTTGTTGAATACTTGGGGATTACAGAACAAACATCATGGTTTTTTAAACACTTATATGGGATAACATACTGCTACGTATCTGCAAACAAAGATCAATCTGTATCAGCTTTTTTATCGCCAATTGACGTTGAAGGTAAGAAAAATGAAACCAACCCAAGTACAATTTCTAAGTACAGAGTGAACTAGTCGAATCAGCCAACACTATAAGGTCAACAGAACAAAGTAGAGAACATGCGCTTTTTAGTCTTCACCTGAATCAAGACTCTATGTTAAATTTCATTGACAGCTCCTTTTAACAAGTACATATGATTTAAATATACATATATGAATATGTAACATGTGTTGTGCAGACAAAGTTCGATTTTGAAGCTAAACTGCAGAAGTCAGCTTCATAAATAAACTAAATTCAAACAAAAACCTGAAAATAGAAAATATGATTCACATATGAAACTGAAAGTTAATATGGGAAGAAGCTTACAGATATATGAAAAGCACCATACAGTAATCAAGTACCAAATAGGGCTAGAGAATGACTACGGATAGTATGATTATATTGAAACTCGACAAATATTTAAAATGTTGATCAACCCAATCAATAACTAATGATGTTTTTTGAACAGGTTGAGCACGCGGTGACATTTGTTAAGTAAAATCAATCAAATATATATGCGCGCTCTAAAATGTAAAGCATTGTAGAATGAGAACATCCTACAGAAAAATGAAATTCACACAATCATCGATCATTCTAACAATCCGGAAGTTTTCAAAACAATATTTGCCTACTGCATTTCATATCTTTGTAATGGATATGCGACATCTTTCAAGAATCGATATCTGGAACTGAAATCCACTTTTTAGGTTGAAATTTTGTAAAAGAAGAAAGTAATTACTTGCAAACAATACCTCCATCCGGCAACGGGTGGAGCCGCTGACGTCATGTGGCGAGTCGATTTTCAAAATTTTGAAGTTAGGGTTTGCGAGGAGTTTGTGAAAAACTGAAATTTGGTACTGACATCAGCTGCTGATGTTATTTTTGAATCAATTCCCAGCTCATAACTTTCTGTTGCTAATTTGAAAAAGGGCTTTGCTTGGGCCACCGACTTTCGATGTGTATCGATCCCTAATACCCAATTTACCCTTCTGTCCCAAGGAATGTAAAAGAGAAACCAGTGGTAAAATATTCAAAATAACCTCCAAAACTTTACTCTATTTATGTGAATTTGTCATATCCGGGGTATTTCAGTAATTTCAAAATAATTATCAAAATGTTCATGAGACATGTTCCAATTCAACATTACATTTGTCGCAAGATCAAAGAGTTCGATACACACTGACTCTTGATGTGTTCAACAGCTTTTGACAGCAAATTTGGGATTGAATTTGTAAAAACACAATACATGGGTTAAGGGCATTTTGGGATCAGTATCGTCTGAATGAAAAAAATATTTTTACTAATAATTCAATACAAAACCAGAAACGAAGTTTCATATAATAAAATTAGGTAGATTAACCAAAAATAATAATTAATCCTAATATTTGAATCACAAAATTATAAACTTGCTTGATCGTAATACATTAAATCTAATAAGCAGTCGTCTTCATAGAATTTTACGTTGATAGTACTTTTTATTTATTTTTTCTCATAAATCATTTTCTTTTTGTTATAAAATGTGCACCACAAACGCGGCCTTCTCTCACTCTCTATTCTCTCACTGTTCAACACTTTTAGGCCGGATTCCGGCGACGTTGATCCGCAATCGCTCGCAACTGTAACGTCGCGTGAGGCCTGATTCGCTTGGTGCAGGTCGGGAAGCGTCCTTCAAAACCGATTTTCTGGTTTCGTATATTATAAGGAAAAACCGGCTTTTCCCGCCTTGCATCAAGTGAATCGGAGACTGCCGCGATTCGATGAATTTGAAGGAAAGAAGATCCGATTGGCGATCATCTGATTGAATCGGATGACGCCGTGCAGGTTCCGATTTGAGATGGTATATGTGTGTCAGTGTGTGTTATTTTTTGTTGTTTGACTCGTTGACTGATTTATTGTATCGGATCTGGAAATCTGAATTGGCGATCTGTGGATTGATTTATTCATTGTATGAAGGTGTTTTGATTTTAAGATGATTTTATCGTATTGGTTTAGTTTCTGAAGGTTTGAATTTACTAATTTTGTTGTTGATAAGGTGTTTGTGCATTCGATTGGATGATTCTGTATGGTCTGTATAGGAGTATAGTAGTGCAGATTGCGGAATGATGGTGTAAGTGGGAGACGCGACATAATTTTTCAATTTCAGGCTTTAGTTTAGATTATGGCTTGAACTTTTATCTCGTTACAATTGTTTCACTACAACGACATTTATGGAATGTAGCGGAAGACTGAAGAAGTCTCTGTGAAGGTTTGGTGTAGGCTGACAAGGAAAGTTCTCGTTCGGCGTTTTTACTACTTGTGCGTCTTTACATTATTAATGGAAATATTACCGTTTTCTTCTTCTTTTTTGTAGTTACTTTCTTCATGTTCTATCACCGTAGCAAAAGGTTAACACTTTGCCATATAGTACAAGTTATATAAACAAGCTAGTAAGATATAAGCTTGTCAATGATTGGTTCCGAAGACAGATGTTGAAAAATATTCTGAGAGTAATAATAAGCATATATTTGTGCAAACATGCTGTCTGCAAGAGTATACAATGAAAATGTGAGTGAATGCATTCTTTAGTCTTTACTCCATTGAGGGAAAATGGTCCAGGTTTGGTACTTAATGCTTATTAAAGATATTCTCAAGTTATGGCAAGCTGGCCAAGCTTTGGTCTTATCTGTTTATGTGGGCTCATTCATGTATTGTTCTCCACCAGGATCTGATGCTATGAATTGCACCACTAAGTCCATGCCAGCTATTGAGCTAAGAGAAGAACCTGGAAGCTTAAGCTAAATTCGATGACTGTTATCAGACAATGAAGGTGCAAAATGCTCTTACATGTCCATTTTTTTTACCTATTGATTAGTGGGTTACTCGTAATGTCGACCCAGCAGTTGCATCCATCCACTTGTAGTTTTTTTGGCCTGTCAAACGGAGCTTGCTATAAGTTTTTGTTTGTTCTAGGTAGACATGATACAGTTTTTACATGAATTCCTAGTCGGATTGGTTAATCTTCTTAAATGAAAGAAACCACAAACCTTTTTCATACAGGAGATTATTCACTACTGAAAAAGAGAAATCCGGCGTCTTCAATTGCCATATACAACACTTACAAATGGCTACAATTATTAGTTAAAAAAAACTTACAGTTTAGGATAGGCTGAGCAAAAGGAACTTCTATGGCGAAAGAAGTTCACTGAAACATAAATACATTCAGCAATATCCAACTAAAAGGTACCTGAAGAATAAAAAATAAGACAATATATTTGTGCCACTAAAAATGTGCCGAATCTTATATATACATAAATGCAGTAAACAAATCTGACAAACGATTTGGGCATCAATACTAAAAGGTACAGGAGCGGGCTCCCAATCACTAACAATTTTCTGCAACTGCTTGACAGGATCCATCCCCCACGCAGACATTACAATACCTTCAGATCCCCACCTGATCCGAAATGGACTACTTTTTTCTCAATAGCATTATGCTTTGCATAAAATTAACAAGTACAAATGCACTACCCAAACCAAAAGCAACAATAATTTTATGCTTGTAGTAATAGTGATGTGAAGTTCTTTTATTCATAAACCTATCATTAAAACTTATAAAAATAAATTAGATGGCACAATCAATCAAACATGCATACAAAACAGGAAACAAAAGGCAGGGAACTGCAAATCTGGTCTGTTAAATGGCAAAATCCAGAACTTTATCATATTAGAATACAGTAAGCATAAGAGCTCATACTTTTTGCTAAGATGTGCAACGAAGCTAATGATATATTCTAGGATTTAATTACAGGAGTAAATGTTTGTTTGCCTGTTGTTTAACTCTTCAACGGAAAATTGCAGATCGCACAGAGGGAGGGACTACACGGTTCTGATTCGTGCCAACGGAGACTGGAGATTTCTTTTTCTTTTTTTGGGGTGATCCATTCACGGCGGCCAGAAATTTTCTGGCCCTTGTCATGGGCATGGTGGTCCTCTTTAGAGTTCTCAGGGCCTGCTTTTTTCTTGCATCATCAACGGGTCTTTCAGCAGACCTTTTATGCTGCAGTGTGTTGGGTACCTTTTTAGCCCTCTGTAAATAAAGAATCCAATGAGTAAAATAATTCTTTAGCACTCAAAATGGTATTAATTTATAAAAGACAAGTTAGATGTTTCACCTGATGAACCACTTAAGCCGGTCTGACAGCTTACTGCCTTGGTCTTTTTCCCGCATTTATTGATTGTACTTTTGTTGGTAACACCTAGGGAACCTCCGCTGGATTCAGCCGGGCAGTTGGGTGATGTTGAAGGCTCTTCATCAGGACTGTCTGCATATGTGTGTTCTTAAAGTTGCCAGCTTCATGCACGGATGAAGAAGCATCAAAATTTTCATCCGCCAGCGAGCTATTATTGTGTGTTTGCTCTACCGTTGCCTCTTTCGTCTCCTCAGAACTGAAAGAATAACCATTATCATCTGGCATATCCTTTCTGACCTTGTTAGCCTCATCCTTAATCAAACCAAAATCGAGGGGGAGCTGATTGTAACATCAGTCTCAGTTCTATTTTCTTTATCATCGTCATTCAGCAGCATGTCAAAATTGAAGGAAGAATCTTCCATATCTTCATCATTCTTGTTTTCATTTTCATTGTTGGACAGCAAATCGGTATTCTCCATGTCTGTTATTAGAAAGTCTAGCTCCGGAATTTGGAAGTTAGGCCCAATAGAAGTAGGCTGATATGAGTCTTCACTGAATTCCTTATGTCTATTTACCCACACAGATACGTGCTCAGTTGAAGAATCTGATTCGCTAGATAGATTGACTTTTTCCAGAACTGAATTTGGGGAATATTTTGATGCGACCAGATAACGGAGACTCTGGATATCATTATAGTTGAACCAAGAAGTTCCGCGCTTGGCATAGAACAAAATATAAGCTTCACGAGATAGGACATGGTATTCACTGACTCTAGAGACCTGCCAAATTTTAAATATTAGTTAACACTGATCCAGGATTCAGGTAGTAGCGTTAAAATAAAACAATTGACAGAATGCACAAATGTTTACTGTTATTTTCCACAAGGCAAACAAAATTACCTCACAGTTTATTTCATCAACAAGTGTACTTTGCATTATTGTAATTCCAAAGGTTGACGAGTGAGTTGAAGTTAAAATGATGTGTGAGATCAGCATCAACATCTTTCTAGTATGCACCGAGTACAATAAAGATAGAGAACTGGCTCTCATGGAAAAAAGACTACATAACTAATAGATATAACAGCTTATAGCATTCATGAAATGTCATTTCAATTTTCAATAGCATTAAACATCTCGCAGAAGTAAACTTTTGTATCAGGGTTGAAAAACTACCATAACGATCAGGTTTTCATGGTTTACAATGTAAAATTGTACAGGGATTTAACAAAGATTATTAAGTGCCACCTGCACATTGTCGCTTTCGAAACAATAAACTTTACTATATCACATGCATGGCAAACATAAAGAAAACAAAGAAAATGACAACAAAATATTACCGTTGAGTCATCAAATTCATGCCACGTGCTTGGTGAGGATCGCGCATAACAATAATAGTGGCCAGAATCTGATGAAAACCCATCATGGACAATAACAGCATAAAGGTCATATGTCAAGTCGGCCTGAGATAAGAAGTGAAAATTAGAATGACTTGAGTTATTTATTCAAAAAATGATATGAGAGCCAAGCACATGAACCCTCTTCATATACTCATGAAGTATGCTGAGAATATTTATAGCAACAGGCCAACAACATCATTGCATGTCAAATATAAGAACAACATTAAACAACAAATATGTGAAGTCAATATTCAAAAAGAGACTAGACGTTTGACATCTGAAATACCAATCATACTCAAATCACAGTAACCCCTCAACCAGTACCTTTTTGTTGTTACTAAGTGGTTATTCACATCTGATACCAGTAAACTAGATAGCATTATGCAAAATAATGAGGGATATTAGAGATTACACTGTGTTCCGGATGGCCGCTGTGTAAGGATGCAAGTTCAAAATCAATGGGTACTCTATGTGCTTCCCAATCTTCTCGACAGTAATGCCATCATTCTTAAATCTTTTTAAATGAAAAGATGCCACCAACGGAGCTTGATCAATGACAAACTGTTTCTCCACTGAAACCTTTTCATTGCATCCATCACAAATCATTTGTATGTCTTCAATTTTTTCCAATTTGGTAAATGATTCAAGGCACCTTCAAGAGTATTAACGTCATCTATCTCAAGACTAAAATCAATTAGATCCTCGGGTGTAGATGATATGTGATAACATTTGCTGCATCGTAGCTGCAAATGGAACAATAAGAAATGTGAGTAATTAGCCCCACATGTTAATCGTAATCATAAATTATCACAACAAGAGAAGTAAACTGGCATACTCTGCTGACAAGGCTGCCACCAAAACCTTCCTTCACCAGGTTCCTAATTGGTGCAGGAGAACAAGGATTTGACGGAATCATCGGAAATTTCTCAAGCTTATCTAACAAGCACTGCAGGAATTCATGTGCATCCTCCTGCTGGTACCGCATAAAGTCTGGTGAGAAGTCTGAAATTCAAAAAATCAGTCAATGAAAATCATAACGAAGCAGCAATATGAATATTAATATTTTCATTCTTGAAGAGACTTCAAGGTGATACATTGTTGAAATAGTTGGTTTCGACTTTCGAATAAAAATGACTTCTAGTTTCCATAACTTGTAACATGGTAATTCAGATTAACAATTGGAAGTAATAACAATAAAAATTAAATAAAATGGCATTGCAGAGGTGCTTACATGCCAAGTTAGCAGCAATACTGGAAGGGGAGATCTCATCAAAGGATGTGAATGCATAATGAACAAGCTCGCGTAAGCAACATACAAGACAAAATTCCAAACCATAACCTGCATTAAGAATAACAAAAATCAGAAAAATCTAGACCTGAATGGTAACTCATCAATGACAAGCTAAACACATAAATTTGACTCACTTACAGGGTGACAAATGATCAATCAGGAAAAGACCTAGCCTAAATGGAGCGGTGCGCACTAAGGACTGCAAAACCGAGTTCAGAAAGCAAGTGTTCCCCAAGTTCCTTAGACCAACGCCCTACACAGTCAAAACAACAAGCATTTCATCAATAAAACATATAAATACAATAATAACCAACAAAATTCAACTCTGAAAACGAAAAAATAAATTAAGCACACACACACACCACTCTAAAAGCAGGCTCTTCGGCAGCCAAAACAAAATCAGTAGGTGCAACAGCAGCAAGAGGCGGAGCAAGAACCGGAGACAATTCACACAAATCATTAATCTCATTATCATCATGCACTGCAACATTATCGTCATCATCATCACTTCTCCAAATTGAATACTCCTTCCTTTCCATCGGAGATTCACTCTCACCTCCACTCAACTCCCATGGCGTCCAACATCTCTCAAACCTCTCCCTCCTAACACCACACCCCAAATCCCCATCCCCTTCCTCCAAACAACCCTCTCCACCAACCCCACTCAAACCACCTCCTAGGGTTTCCTCCCGATCCGACTCACCACCATCACCAACTCCACAATTACCTTCACCAACACCATCCGCACACTCGTCCGCTTCACAATCCCGCTCTAACGACTCGCAAAACCGCCGATCGGGGTCCATAGAGTGATCTAGGGTTTCCACTAAATCGCGCCAAATCGGGAAATTCCAGAGGGACGATACTGGACAGGAATTAGGATTTGGAGGGAAAAAGAAAACGTTTTGCGCGGCGGAGGGAGTCTGGAAAAAACTAGGGTTTGGAGGGTTTGAAAAGAGAGGGAAACGAAACACGGTGAAATTGTTTTCAGCAGACTGGCGAAGAAGAAGATGAAGATAACGACAAAATAGGATGAAGATCATTCAGTATTTATTATACTGCGATTTGTTTGTCTATTAGTATTTGCATTTAATTTTTTTTAGTGGAAATTGATTTAATTGACATTATTTTACTATAAATTTAGTATAAATTAATGAATTCTTTCTCTAAAAATTGAGATAATTTATTGGATAATCATATTACAGCTGCATTGTTTTTTTTATTTGACCGTAAAGATTTAGTATCCACATCGTTTTTATTTATGTTTTTTTGCTAAAGTTTTATATTTTTTATTCATAGTTAATTGGTCTTTCCTGCATGAGTACCGGTTAAACGGTGTGTCATTTGGTCTCTAATTTCACATGTTAATGATTCAAGTCCTCTCGAGTGCATTGCATATACGTCTTGAGTTTGGGATTGTCCAGCCTTTGAGTAATAAAGTAAAAATATTTTTTAAAGTTGATTTTTCTTACTTTTTACTCGGATTTTTACTACGGTTAGTTGTTGATCTATTAAACAAAAGTCAAAAAATTGAAAAGTAAAAAAACTTCAGGTTGGTTAGGGTAGGATTTTTAGTTATCTATCAAAATAACAATTAAATTTGATATTAGAAAACTTGTGGTAAGTGCTAAATTAGCTAAAGTTATTGATCATGCTTGTTACGAAAAATATGCATAAGTAAATCCAGATTTAGGTTCAATTGAGACCCATGTTATATGCACGATCCGTGTGCCTTGCACATCTCACCGTTGGATCAAATTGATCCAACGGTTGCAGATGTGCACTTTATGGTTTTGTCACGTTTTTTGTCGTTTTGCAAAATGCAAAAATGCAAACGAAATGTGCATATAGTGCAAAATAAAAGTGCAAATAGAAGGATCCCAATTGCAAAAGTGCAAAGGGTCGCAAGGGAACCGGACTCAGTAAATCCAAGGTTGTGATCGTTACTAGTACTCTTATGATTTATGTGTACCTTAAAATATTTGACTATCATTGTTAAGATGGTGTTCTAGTGATGAGAGTCTTCAAAAACTTACTAAGATCACGAATTTTACACTCAATGACCTTATTATATTCATTCGTTGTGTATGCATTTAAGAATTGTTCGTTATCATTGAATGTAGCTTCTTGAATTAGGGCAAACCTTCAATGCCCGGATTTTATAAATTAACTTGATGAATGTTTTAATCATTTCTAAGTGCAATATATTATCATCAATTTTATAATTAAGGTGAGGTAAAGAAATGAGTGGGCAAATATTGAAGAAGTCGAGATGAAGGTGGGAGAAGACGAGACGAAGAAGACAACAAAGGAGAAACGTGATTAGTTCATTTGTTATGCTTGCTACGTCACACCATTTATATCCTTTAGTCAAAATATCATATTACATTTATGTCTTCTAAATGAATTTGTAAAATTCCGTTCGAAAACTTTGTCCTTAACATTTAAAAAAATGCATATTTCATTAGGCATCGGTGATGTGTTCAAAAATATATTTGATGAGGCATCCGATTGTTATTTGTGAAACACCTACAAAAGGATTCGTTGCCAGCAGTAATGGATATGAACACAAATAATAATAGAAGGCTTACCCAATATAACCGCTATCAAAAAGAAAAACAGTTTTTTGATGTAGGCAAAACTCTTTTTATAAAATGTCTGGGTAATCATAAAGCTTAATGCGTATATACAATGACATTCCCTAATCATTTGTATCACTTTTATCACTTTGTTATATTACTAGTATTTTATATAAATAATCAGCTTTGTTAAGAGTATGATATGTTTATTATGATATGATAATTGGAAACCGAAATGTGGCTTCAAAATAATTGTTAATAGTGGGTCTTGCGCTTTATTAATAGGGAGATAGTTGGGGAAAGTAACTGAGGCTATTAAACATCAACTCGCGATTGTCCTTTTCTGATCTTTTGTTACATTGCAAGTGATGAGAAATGAATGATCCTGAGCTAAGAATTACTTGTTGCAACAATGTATTCAAGTTTTTCGCAAAATATATCCAAGTGTAGCAGCCAATTATTAACGATAAGGATTAGTTACTCTGCACTTAGTCAAGTTGTCTTAACGTTTCCATTTCCATTCATAGCATTGATTATATTTCCTTGTATATATATGTAATACATCAATCCACACTGATTGTGTGGTGACATTAATCATCTTATCATGGTATCACGCCAGTTTCCATTCTGAACAAACCTACCTTTTCTTTTCTTTTCTTTTCTTTATTCCCTTCAATGGCGACAGACTCAAGCTCCATACCTATCGCCACAATGATCCATATGGTGCCTATTAAATTAACTTCTTCCAATTATCTATTATGGAAGAGGCAAATCACGGCTGTGCTTACATCTTTTGATCTGTTTGGGTATGTCAACGGTTCTATTCTTCCCCCTCCTGTTTCAATTGATGCTCCGGACAAAGATACAAATCCAAATGCAATACCTGTCACTGATTGTGTGGTGACATTAATCATCTTATCACCAATCACACTCTCCCAATTCAGTCTTTATCGTGTAATTGTATAACAAAACACATAAAAATGCAACATGATGCCAGAAATATCAACCACACTTTGTCACTTTAGAAGAGCGTTTATTGATTTGGGCTGCCACGTGTGATTCAAAGTCTTAAACATTCTTTTCAGGTCTCTTAGTTGTGTGTATCATGTCCAAATAACAACAAATAAGTATTTTAGAATTTGAACAACATCAAACTCATTGAACCCCACAGTGATAATGTGATTCAACAAGTCTCCTCTAATGATGATCATCATGGACGAACTAGCTTATAGACAAATATATAGAAAGCTTTATATGATGCATAATGACTTGTTGATCTCTTATCATCTTCCCATCTATGTTTTACAAATATAGACAACATGTTGACAATGCATTCCAATTTTCAGGATCAAATGCTTCACAATCATTCTGATTATTAGAAAACTACACATTGTTGTCTATGTTTAAATATTTCAATGGTTATTGTTAGCATAAAATGACTCCAACACTGACATAAAATGCAGTACCCTCCAATATGAACATCTCACTTCCTCATAAAGTAACATATAGATTTAGAGTACGGTTCCCCTACGACCCCAAAAGGCAATTGGACGGTCAAAATTTAATGTATATGCACAGATGATAATGTCATGTCGCATAAAATAGAGTATATATATGCTTTTTTACAATAAATGAGAATTAAACGTTGACAGATGTAGGGCTAAGATGAACAAATTAAAATTTATTGGATGGCATATGTAGGGTGTCGCAAGGGTCATAGGTTAATAATGGGATCGTAAATGATTACATCTCTATAGGTATATGTTACTGATGATGGTTACCGTTGATAAGTGAATGAGCACATATGTATTTGAGTTTTTGGCACCACACGATAAAAATTTGAATAATGTTAATTGTACGTCGTTGGATTAGTTTGATCCAACGATGAAAATCGAGAATCATAGAAATCGCTGCCTCTTGTGGAGTCGTAATTGATCCTACTCTATACACTATTATCATGCTCAATATCACTTGTTAAATTTTTTATCTTCGTTTGACAAATACTTTATATGCAAAATAATATTGTGCCTCTAAATTGAAAAGAGCAATAAATTTCCAAAATTAATGAAAATTCAGATTCTCCAAAATAGCACATATAGCAACTATAAGACCTCTTATTAGTGTACTTAAGCTATTTCAGGATGAAGCCAACCTCACCCCAAACAAACATAGAATCTTAAAAAAATTATTGCAACCCTTCGCGAGGACAATATATTCTATAAGTATGTATAAGTTCGATTGACCTGGTACATATAGTGTCTTCAGACAAGTTTTCTAGATGGTAATAATATTTCTAGAACTATGACAAATTAGATTTGTATTTTTCATTACCAACGGTCATTGTTAAAACATCAAAGACATAATTAGCTTCCAAAAGACAAAAAATGTCACATGCCTATAACTAGAATGTAGGAATTGAAATTCTTACTTAGTGTGAGTCGAGTTGAGGCAAAACTGGAAGGGTTTAAAACTGATTACAATTAGAAGGATTTTGTGAGGAACAAGGGTTTTAAGTAAGTGACTGATAAATTGTAGGAATCACTTAGAAAGATTTTTGTTAAATTTCTTGATAGGTCTCGCGCTGCGTTTCGGGGATTTTTGATTTATAAGGAGTTTGGAAGTAGATTCAAGGTGTATGTTACAATATATTAGTGCAAAAATGCACTTTAAACTTACTTAAAATTTTATGATAAGATTATGATAAGTGAGTAGTGCAGATTATGATGCATATGAGAGTGTTTATTTGAAGCTTGACATTTTGTTGGTTATAATTAAGTGTGTCAGTTTCACTATGCAAATGTGTCTTTGTACAAACTTATATGGAAATTGTTTGCAACCTAACCATTTTGATCTAGATCCTTCCAGAAAACAAATTCAACGGCCGCAGAGATATATTATTGCGTTTGGGGGATCGATTTGTACTAAATTTATGTTCTTTGTTGAAGTCAATAAAGTATATGTGCTTATACAATGTTTTTTAATGTTACAAGTTTGGGAAAAAACTACAGGAGGATCTTCAATGAAATTGAAATGTGGCAAGCTTATCTGAGACA
>QZGG01003091.1:0-27775 GCA_006409495.1 Sedum album
TAGTTTTTTCCCTTCGAACCTTGATTAATACATTTCGTAGTAGAAATTAATTCGTCCGTTAAAGCCTTATGTGAGGCTAAAGATAATTTCTGTCTCGAAATAGAGAAAGTTTTCGGAAATTTCATACCTTGAGCTTAGCCCACCTCGTCGTCATGTCTTGATCAGCTGATTTGCTCTTACTCTAAAACGTCCTAGAGAATACATGATGAAAGCCAGAAAATAAGTCTGTTAGCTAAACAACTAACCTCATACCTAGCAATCTTCCTCTCTTTTGCTCTCATAGCCGCCTCCCATAATGCTAGCCCTACACCTTCCATAAAAGAAGATACAATAGAGACATCCACACACAAAGATCTCCACCAACATTCTATACAGGTACTAAATATATACTTTGTTTAAAAGCCGTTAAAGATTGTGAAGGTTTACCATAGCATGAACTCTCGACAAAGATAAAATTGTCCACTCAAGGCATGCTTAATATAAATATGCAAACCAAGACATTCTTCTTCGTTCAAACCAATATGTATATGAAATCTAATATTTGTAGGACGAAAGAATACTATCTCCATTGTTAATTTTTAATAATGTAACGTTCGATGTTGATAATTATCAATTTCAACTACCCATATTTTACAAATTTAACTGTCAAATTTAAATAAAAACTAACTTAATCTTAATTTCAGAATATTCAAATTAATTGTTGAGATTAAATATTTCCAATTATTTATCAATTTGAACAACACTATAAAACAATTGGAAGGCATGTTGTTTGTAGGGTTTAGTTTGTAGTTCCAACTCCATGGCCTTCTGAAACCAACTACTAAATCTCTATTTGAAGGATGTGCATGACAGACAAGTATCCATTGACATAAAATAATTTAAACAAAGATGAATTATTGTTAGCCATAGCTCTATATGATTTACTTATAGAGATTGAGACAGCTCCTTTCGGAGAACAAATTAAATATTTTTTACTTTTCTAATTTTTCAATGCATTTTGTTTTCAAGTGCTCCATTTTTAAAACTTGTGCTGCAGTTTTCCGGTTTCCATGCATTTTGTATGGACATAGTTTTGTTTCTGTTTAACACACCAGTTAAATGTGATTATATTATCTTTTAAAAGAAATTATTCTTTATATCGGGGAGATCAGTGACCAAGTGGCTGATCACTATACCGCTACCCCCTTGTGTATGTGATATATACTTCATAAAATACGTTTATTTTCTACATCTAATACGAAAAAAATGTAGAGTACTAAGTAGCGATCATACATTATTGTTCTTTGATAAAAAGAAGAACAAAATACAAATGGTACTCTACGCTACAAAAAGAATGATAAGCAGGATTTATGAATCTTCATTTTTGTTTGTTCCTTCATGATCAACCAATCATAGCATTACATGTTTGCACTATTACATAATCATCAACTTAAATTTCTCATCTATTGTACGCAATACTGAAATTGACAATTGTAATTCGTTTTGATTTTAAAGATCTTCTCATTTTGACCGTACAGTAATACACATCCACTCAAACATTCTAATTTGCAACAAATTGGAAATCTGTTGTAAAAGTTGGGTAAATCCCACGATTAACACACTCAAAAAATGATGATATAAGCTTGAAGCATAAGCTTTTGGTGGAAAGGAACGGACACCAATTCGTACAAAGACATGAAAATGAGAGATAAGAAATGTGACACGATCACCTTATCCTTACAATTCCCATTTTGTTTCCAACCTCTTCCTGTTACAATCATCTTGCTAATAAAGCCATTTTGTGTGTAAAACCACATTCAAAGAATGTTGTAGGTATGGTAGTCAGTCTTTGTATTATCTATGTTTTTTTGCTGTAATTGCATATAAGTGTATTTATGATGACGGTTTAGGGTTCTTAATCGTGCCTTGTTATGAGTCATTCCTTTCATTTTGTTTTGGTATATCATTTGATCACCTTAAAACATCTAACTATCACTAATCACAATTAACTATATTGTTTTTACTTTTTTCCTTATCTTAGTAAAATAAAATGAGTTTTTTTGTCGAAAATCATCATCTCAGTAGCTCAATTTTTGACGAAACCACCCCTTCAATTTTTTTTAAGATAACCACACATCAGTTAAAAAATCGTTTAATCGTGACACTCTTTCACTATTTTAAACGTCTCTTGCCAAAAAACTGGCCGTGGACTAAGTTGATTATGCTTTAAAATTGGAGAGTGGTTATCTCAAAAAATAAAATTGAATGAATGATTTTGTTAAAATTGATTTATTGAGGGGTGGTTTCGACAAAAAAAACCCTAATAAAATTACCTATTTCCTTATTTATGCTCAATTGGTATTTTTGCTTCATTTAACACGATTTGTATTCTCTCTATTTGTAATTTCACACTTATTCTCATTTATTTTATTCGCTCTATTATTTAAAATTATTTGCTCACTTTTTCTTCTAATTTATTGAATTTATGTACACAACTAAAAATAAGATTAGCCAAAATGGAGAGTTGACCGAGTATTTATTAATTCTTGATTTTGAGCTATATGTGTCATATTATTGGCTTTTTGCTTACTTAGAGTTGTGTTTTTATCCGGCCACGTCATCGTTTTATGGTCTGAACATGGTCCCACTTCAGATGTGCTGACGTGGCGTATCAAAATTCGCATGGTTAAATGACTTCAGTAAACGCAATCTTTAACCGCGTGTCGAACCACCTGCGGTTCCTCAAAACCGTACGTGTCTGGCTGTCGTCATGTTTCCTTATTGCCTAACTACCAAAATACCACCAAAGTGTCAAAAACGGCAAACTGTATGTTTGACTTTGACTTTTTCTAATCGGATGGATGTATCGGGATTCGGTGCATAGCAAACTCCCAGTTCATAATATGTGGCAGATTGAGGTTAGATATGTCGAGAGTATTTTGATAATTTCATTAAGTTTATAAAAGTACTCCGTATGAGAGATGCATAAGAGGGTAAAAGGTAAGAAGTTTTTTATTATTATGGTCTGCCTATGCATTTAGGATTTTTCTTATTCTTTGCATTCAAGTTTTTCTATAAATTTTGTTTCTAGTGAGAAATTTATATTGATATAATTTATTATGGTTTAAATAGAGATATTGTATTTTATAGTTTTATTACATGTATTTTATTAGAATACAAATTTTAACATCATTTAGGAACACGAATTGATGAATACAAACAAATTGTAGATTAATTTGCAATCATCACACCGTACAAATCAATCAATCAATAGATTATATTGATATAATCTTTCTTGTCATTTCTTACGTCTCGTTTGGTATGGTTCCATACTTCCACTGGTACGGAAAATGATATGATGAATGAGCGATTCCAAAATTGGTGGTTAGTCTCTTGGATTGGATTGCTTTGGAATTTGGATGACACATTCTCATTCTGAGACCAAAGATAACATCTTTTCACTAGAATAAAAGAATATTATCTAGTTCAAATTACCAGCTTTCAATCACTGAAAGTCTGAAATTGTCACTCTGACCCACTTCTTTTTTTTTTTTTTGATTAAACGAGTACAAAGACTCAGAAGGTACATAAAAGAGGACTTAAACCCAATCGACTAGCGAATGGAGACCTCGAACACAAAAAGAAATTAACACTAAGCATAAAGTGTACGAGATACTTCGCCTCAGTACCCAAAAATAGGCGAACAAATGAACTGGAAAGAAAAGTACGTCTGTGATGACTAACTTCCGAGAATGCAGTGATAATAAAATATGAACGTCTGTGGATATCGAAAAAGATGTTCTCGGACGAAAATCGATCAAGGACTAGATGTACCCGGTTCAACCGAACAGATGGAGTCAAATGTAAATGAATCAAACCGGAGTAGATGGGACACGTGTCTGTTGGAAAATGAAGTTGATCAACGCATGAGATAAGCAGCACGTGACCAGCAGAAAACACACAGCACCACGTGGCAGAACCTCCGAAGAAGCAAGGGCAGCGTGCAGCAACCACGTGGCGCGTGAAGGACAAAACAGGGGAGCAGGACATGACTCACCCGAAGCAACGAGGGCATCGATGGCGGCGTCGCTACCGGAAGCAACCATCGACCAAAAAAGAAGCGGCAACAACCACTACAAGAAGCATCCACTGACGACCCGGCAGCCAGACATCGGCCGACAACCCAGCAGCCAGCGACGAATTGCAAACGTCACCGAAACGGCAACCAAAAAGGTACAAACTGAACAGCACAAAAACACAACTAGCAGTAGACCAAAACCAGCTCCGACAGCCGCCCACAACCAGACGGACAACCGGTGCAGAACAAAAGCAGGCAACAGTCGGAACAGACGGCGGAGAACCACCAGCTCACCGACGAAACCAAAGTACGGAACGTCCCATCCAGCCGACGCTTGCCGACCGGATGAGCGCTCAAGAAAACCATCGGAAACAGTGCGGCGGTGAAAGATCGAATGGCGTGAACCAGCCGCAAGCTGCATCCGAGGTAAAACGACGGAGCACCAGACAGTACACTCAGCCACCTCTCTGACGACGGACACCATCCAAAATCCACCAAACTACGCCAACCGTTCGAGATGAAAGACCACCCATCAAGCTGGAGCACAAACACCTCATCGCAGCGGACAGCAAACCAATCAACCGTTAAACGGAGGAGGGCGGCGGAACACTGGCGAGAGGGCTGTGGTAGAGGCAGAATGGAAGCCCTTCAAGCTGGAGCGGTGGAAGCGGTGGAGGGAGGGAACGTGGGGAGAGAGTCTTGAGAGAGACAGTAATTGGATCCTATCCATTCCTGACCCACTTCTTTTTTGATAGCATACTAAATTTTTCACAAAATTCTTTTTTATTGAGATTAATTTCAACTTCTTTTGTTTTCCTAATTTGTTATGTAACAAATGGGAACTTGATTTAAAGGATACATAGTTTTATGTAGAATTAAATAAGGTTTTAAAAAGTAGAAACTGTTTTTTATAAACACTTAGTGATTTTTTCAAATCCAACGGCCTAATTTAATCAATAAAAACTTTTGTTTTAATCACTGATTAATCAAATTCACGGCTAAGATGAAGTTCATATCGTAAAAATATAGTCTCACTCGAATACTCGATCCCATCTCTAACAAATGACGCATTAATTCTTTTGCATAACTTAAAACAAGAAGAAAACTATGAAAACAAAAAAAGTCACAAATATGAAATTAAAATTAGGGTTAAGTGTCCCAAACCACTCGTATAAAGTTGCATTTTCTCCGTAAACATCCATAAAATTAATTGTCTCCAGGAACCATCCTTTCGTTATACCTAATTTGATGCAAGCTAACGGCCGTTGATGTGTGACATTCGAGCGTTTTATTTTTTTTCCAAGAACTACCCGTAAAACTTCTCTTTTTAGTCACTCGTTAGTGAAATCAATAAAAATTATCGACTTTATTCAAAATAAATGATTTGAAGAGGAGTTAAGGGAGACATGTATTAATTTATGTTAGAATGTCTAATAATATTAAGTTATTATGTATTTTAAATAAATCTTTGAAGATATGTCGTCTTTATATTTTTGTCGACCAAATGTGATATGTATCTATAGGTGAAAGGTTCTAGGAGGATATACATCTTTTAGTAAGACGGAAAGACATGATCTCAGCCGTTATTGTTATCAATTCAACGGTTGATATTGGTAACCGTCAATTAACAACCGCCCGTGTTGTTTGCAAATCCAATCGCCTAATTAATTAAAAACCAACTTTAATCTCAATCATCGAATTAATCAAATCAACGATCAAGATTACATCCTTATGTCTCACAAAGTTTACATGTCTCTCTAGAATCCAACTCGTATCTATAGTATTATTTTAATTTTATATACATTAAATAATTTTAAATTTTAATAAAAGTATAATTATAGCCATATTTAAATATTATATAATTACAATATTGTTAATTTATTATTCCTAATATTATTCATAAATAAACTTTTGCTATCACTTCTTTATTTTTTTCTAAAATCACCAATAAAATTCTCTTTTTTCTCCATGAACTACCCATTGAAACACGTGAATCCACGCATATTCGTTTTTAACAGAAAAATTGACGGCATTAACATTTGGTGGTTCACGACAAAATAGGTATAACGAAAGAGTAGTTCCTATAAAAAATGATTTTATGATTTTTCGAGAAAAATACGTGTTTTATCGGTGTTCCGGGTAATTACCCTTAAAGTTACATGCATCTTCACATTCCAATCAAGTAAATACTGTCACTAATACAACTTAGTGAAACTATAGCTTTAACCATCTCCATTTCAAACCGAGCTGATTTCAAACCATTAATGAAATCGAGCAAAATTATAACCTAGATTATGAATAAACAATTCTACGCATGTAAATATTGGGTTAATTACAAATAACCATCTTTATATCAGGGCATATTCCACGCAACCACCTTCATATTGTAATATTGCATTCAACCACCTATATAACGTTTGCCGTTACCAAACAACCACCTATCATAGTTCCATCAAAAATTCCGTTAAATATTTTAGTTTTTTATATAATAATAATATATTTATTACAATACACCACTAATATAATAAATGAATTTTCACTTCACCACCTCTATAATCGCTTCCGTTACCATTTAACCACCTCTCTGTTATCATAGGTGGTTATTTGGTAACGATGATAATTATATAGGTCGTTGAATGCAATACTGTAATATACAGGAATTCCATGGAATATGATCTATTATACAGATGGTCATCTGAAATTAACCCGTAAACGTATTGCGTTATAGTCCAATCACTTTTGGAATATTTGTGCAATCCAATTTTCGTCATCCTACTTTATTGCAATGCTGCAATGTCCTAATTATATAATAATTTATTATTTAACATATTTCTAAATGATATTTTGCATTCACAGGGAACCAAAATTTCAGTAATTCCATAAGCATTCAAGGTCAACAGGTCCCATAGAAGATGAGGGACCTTGAGCTGTAGCAGCTTGTGATGCCATGACCAAGTCTTTCTCTGCCTTGAACTGCTGATGTGTCTTGCTCAAACCCTGACTTGCAAGCAAATGGCTCAACATTGCATGATCCTGACTTTGTAAAGGATTAAAGTTCTGTTGATTTTGATCGAAATAATGAAGCTGTGATGAGGCTTGGCTGTTGATCAGAGCGAAGTTGTTTGGGGCTGAGGTGGGGAGGAGAGTTGTTGTGTTATAGCAATTTATGAGTGCATCTTGGTTGGAGAAGAAGGGAACGTGCCCAGGTCCTAATCGAGTCATTGAGGACTTGGAGCTTGGAGATGGATCCGTTAGCGGAGGGAGCATAGATGAAGACTGGCCTGAGTCGCTATGGTATGCGGCCGGGCTAAGAAGGGTTTGAAAACAAGGCTTCTTAATTCCATGGGACTTCTCGAAAACCCGACTTATGACCCATTCAGTCTGCAAGAAAACCATGCTTTTTAGAACCAAAGGAACTTTCAAAACTTATAATCAGGGGAAAGAAACAGAGGAAAACAGAGCATATGACCTTGGCGGATTGGGGAAGGTTTTGGAGGGAGAGCTTTCCTTCGAGTCGGTATTCGTGCATGACCCAGTTGGATTTCACTCCTTTAGGTGCTCTTCCTCTATAAAAGACTAGTGTTTTCTTCATTCCGACGAGGAATTTGCCTCTGTAAATTTCTTTATCCTTCCCGGTAGCCTTCCAATAGCCAGATTGCGTAGCCCGGTTAGTCCTCAACCCGGTCGGATACTTCTTGTCTCTTAAACAGAAGAAGTACCACTCATTTTCACCAATGTTTGCATTCTCTACATCAAATAAAAAGCACAAGATTTTAGAAGAGACAACTTGTTGAGAGGTAGATTTTTGAGATTAGGAAGATTACATACTTGGCAAGTCCCATGGCTCAGACTTGTTCAAATCAGCTTCTCCGATCGCAATCGCGCGGAAATTACTATCATTCACCTTCTTGCATAAGTAGTGAGTGATCAGCTCCTCATCTGTAGGATGAAATCTGAACCCGGGCGGTAGCTCTATCTGATCATCCCCTTTGTTTGACCCTTTCATCATTTCCATCAACTTCTTCAAACACCCAACCAACCCTCTAATTGAAATTAATGCTCCAAGATCTCAACTGGGGTTTCTCAAATCTTCAAAAAGATTCAAACTTGGGAACTAAATCGGCGAAAGAACCAAACTTCTCAAAATTCAACAAGAGTGATCATCCCAGGTAAATTGTTGCACTAAGACAACCAAAGCAGACAACCATGGAATATTTAGAAGATGAAATTAATGAGATGAGATTATGTTAACAGAAAAGGAAGAATTTGAGAGAAGGAGATTATCTTAAATACATAAATGGATGATTTGCAAGATAACAAAGGCCAAAGCTGATGATGATGAGGTTAGACCTTGTTTTTCAACTAGGGTAATATTTCTTTTACTTGAATTCCGTAAATATCCTTTGACTTTACATGTCTAAAACCATTTAGTACAATTTTGATATGTTCAGACTTTAAGGTGAAGATAGTTAATATAACAATGATGACAATTGGCAAACGGAAGGCTCCAAATTTTACATACATAGACTTAATGCATTAATAGTAGAGGTCAAGTATGATCTGTGTTTTTTATAAAACGATGCAGTTTTGATATTAACCAGACGATGATTTATTCTATTATTGTCGTATTATTCGAAGAATCAATCTAAGAGCTTTTTATTTTTTGTTATACATCTTTAGTTGCCCATTTGAATTTGTCACTTTCCTTTTCTGGTCTATGCCCACTTCATATTTAGTATTCCTGATAAGCACTAAGATTGATTTACTAACCTTTTGTTCCTCACTTTTTACAAAAGATGAAACCTTATGACAAATTGGGAGGAGTAGGAGATGAACTTGGACAATCACATTTCATTTTTTACAGTATTTATTCAAATAAGAGTAAGTCTTAGTAGACGAAAAATCAAATACGGATGTCGTATACATCGTATGACAAAATATCTATACTAAAATTGTATTATTCTGATAATGTTATCAAAATCTCAATGTTTCAATCATTTATAAACAACAAACATATGAACAATTGACAATTCACATACATTCTGCTAATATGAATGATGCTATATCAAATCTAACTTTATGTGAAAGTAATCATTTGAAAGTAAAATAGAGCTATTTGAACATTTTGAGTGTGCAATTATTTCCATGATTTCAATAATTAATTACTAATTTCAGCTAACATTTATTTTGTTGTTAGTAAGTATATCTCATTGATAAATGGTAGTCTTGTAGCTTCTCCATTATTCAAACTTGATTGCATAAAATAGTTTTCAATGTGATGCTATTGACTGTTGAACAGAAAAATATGTATTGGACAGATAATTAAAGAAAATAGTTCTATTTTTTAATCTTATTTTTAATTGAATTTTCCAAGTTTAAGTTTCGTATATGTAAATGAAATTAATCTGTATTATAGATAAAACCGAATTGACTTATTGTCAGTTATTTTTGAAGCTATAAATAACTTTCATGTGTTAACTTCATGTATAAATTATACACTCAACTATTTTTAGAGCAAAAGTTGAGTTGTATAGAATTACTAGTTTAATTTGATGGCAATTGCCATACTCTTTATCTAACAACTAAGAGTGTTCGAGTTCCAGTCACATGTGAAAGTATTTCTCACGATTAGAATAGATACTGATGTATTAGATTTGTAAAATTTGTACCATGTGGAACTGGTATCGGAAAAAATGGATGACAATGGTTTTTGTAAGTTGAATAAAATAGAAAATTCGTTTATAAAATTAAGGCGCTGTTTGTGACACTAATAAACTCACAATTTAAAACTAGTTCCGAGTTTGGATTGGTGGAATATAAAGAAAAATCTGCACCTAATATTGTATACATTCTATCATAAAATAAACCCTAAATCTCGTAGATATGAAGTGAATATTTGTAGGGTTGAAAAAAACTTGTTTAGGACAATAGGGGGATTTAGATCCAGTGCTGTAACAGCTATTTGCAGCGACTCAAAACTACGTAGTTTTGGTAAATGGTTCATCCAAAACAACCTAGGGTTATAGTAAATAACATTAAAGTGACGCCGTTTTGGTGCCCGCAGCAAATAGCTGCGCTGTACCGAATCCGGATCCGTATCAATTATACTTATATTTTGTTCACTAATATATTTAATATAACGCCAAAATATTATTAAATTGAATGAGACAGGTAATTGCATCAGTTATAATACTCTTTAATTTGCTAACGCAATAGACCAGAATGACATTCGTTGCAGTAAGGTGCAATTTGCAACGAATGTAAAATGATGTTATTTCATTCAAAACTATGTCGTTTTGATGCAAAGTTGTGTCATTTTACAACGGATTTAATAATTTAATTCAGAATTTAATCAAACTAGTTATTTGATGCAAAAAACTGTGCATATCTGTTAGACTCATTATTTTCTGCATATAATTCATATATTTGTATAATGATATTAAGTGTACGTTGAAATCAATTTTTAGTAATCATCAATAGAATCAAGGGTCATATGGGTGTAAAAATGTGGTTTCAAGTAACCGTCAATAGGATGTGTTGCGCTATATATGATAGATGATATAATTATTTATCAAAACAATGTAATTTTAAATGAACAAGACAGCATTTTGAATCTACTTCAAATTGCGGCACACTCCATGAGATCTGAATCTAGATAGACAAGTTATAAGGAAATATAAGAGATTTGTATACATTAAGAGTGTGAGCCATTTTAACATTTTCTTGTTCACACATGGTATATAAGCCCAGACTTACAAGTCATGATTCAATATACAACTTTGAACTTGTTTTTTTAGTTACGACGTCATTATGATGATATTTACTATAATCTTATATAGTTTTATCTAAACTTTTTGTCAAAATTACGTAGTTTATGCTCGCGGCAAATAATTATTGGTGCTATGGATCTGAATCCAAACGTATAACCATCTGACTACATGAAGTAGACAGTTATTTATGCCTAACTTTTATTGGGTTAATAATATTATAAGAGATCTATACCATAAAAAATACAGAAGATCAAGGTTGGTAAACTGTGGGGTCTGTTTCTTTTGTTCGAGCGTGTTGGCTAGTGTAAGACACACCCATTTTTTTTTTTTTTTTTTGATTAAAAGGCCCAAGGCCAAGTGGTACAAATCAAGGACTTAAAAGGCTAGCTGAAAGCTAGTCTGACTCAGTCTAGTCTAGATAGTTTAGAACTTGAAAAATAATGACTAAACCGAGTACTTTGCCTCGGTACCAGAAAGAATATGAGACTAACTAAAAAAACTTAAGTACGTCCGTGATGACTGACATCCGAGAATGCAGTGATAATGTATGATAAGTACGGTGAACTTCTGAAAAGATATCCTCAGAGGGGAAGATCAAACGCGGACTAGTTGTAGTTGGATCCAAAGAAACCAACTGGGTCTGATCAATGTGACAGCACACGTGGCACATCCAGCACTTCCAAAATCAGACGTCCATGCTGCCAAAAAACACTTGCCAGCGAGCAGGAAAACACCACGTGCATCGAACTGCATGCTGGGAACGTGGCATCAAACTGACGGGTGGCATCAAAAAATTCCAGCGCGCACAACAATTCCAGCTGGACTGGAAGAGTGAAACGTGGCGTCCCCAGAGAAACGCACGTCAAAACGAAGCTGCAGATCAGCCCAAAACGGAGCCGCAATTCTGACGGCGAAGAAACGCCGCAACCGACCAGCGTCCAAGGCTCACCGGAGCTGAAAACAGCCAAAAAACGGAGGTTGAAACAAAACAGCTGACATCCATCAGCAGCAGCCTCCAGTAACTAACCAAGCCAAAAAACAGGGACAGCCGACGCGAAGAGAACAGCAGCGACGACCAGCAACCTGAGCACGAACAGAACAACCATGCCGCGCCAAAACAAGCCAAAACAGCACCGGTAGCACAGCCCCGGCGAGAAGAACAGCCAGCAAAACCAGTAGGATGGTTCAGCAGAACCACCTTCAAACAGAGCACATCCGGTGCACCATAGCACAGGAGCGCAAACAGGACGAAGCCGCCCATCCAGCTAGCCACCGCCAACCAGAAGGGGCTCGCCAACAAAAGAACCCAGAGAGGACGTCGGCGGTGAAAGGTCGGATGGGGAGAACCAGCCGCCGTCCTCAACCAAGCTCGAAACAGAGGCTCAACCGTCCGCGACGGTGAGCACAACAACCACTACTGATGAGAACGACAGTGGTGAAAGGTGAAAAAAGGGGGAACCGACCGTCGGCCACCAGAGGGAAACCCAGCCACCAGACTAAACCGCCACTAAAACCCCAGACGACGACTACTTGACACATCCACCAAACCTACATAACATCCGGCCATAAAGACACGGAGTAAGCCGATAGAGGAAAGCAGTCGCCGTAAGACACACCCATTTGGCGTAGGGCTATTGGGGAGGAAAGTTAGGGAATAATTTGATTTATAAATAAGCAAGTGATAGAATTAGGCTCAGGCCACAACAAGCTGGCTGAAAGATGTTTGTTTTGTTTGAGTATTCCTATTCTAAGTGGACTCCGGCTACAGGGCAGCTACAGCTAGGTACTACCTACACTACCTCTCCTTTAGTTCTTTACCTTTACCTAACCAGGCTACCCTCTCTTATTCTAACAGACGTGCTTGTTTTTCAACTAAAATGACAAGTATATATTTAAGGTACAAAAAATGACATATATTTCCTATTAAAGGTGATATGTGCAGAAAGGGAAAAGATGTAAGAGGACACGTAAATATATGTAAGATTGTAGGACAAAATCTGAACAGTTGATTTCTAATAATTCAATGGACGAGATTCAAAGTAAAAAAACCTCCAAATCCAACCGCCCAGTACTCTTACAAATCTAATCACCAATTTTAGTAAAAACTAACTTTAATCTCATTCGTTAAATTAGTCAAATCAACGATTCAAATTTTGTCTTTGTGTCTCACACAAATTAAATGTCCTCATAGAACCTAACTATATGCAAAGATTCTATAACAATTTATAGCGGATAAAAAGATACCGTTCGTATTGCTAATTTAACAAAATGTATCATTCTGGCAAACTGTAAATGATTGTTCGGTACACATGATCTCAATCAAGTCCGCACCCATGAAATATGACTAACACTGCTGCCCACATAAAGGCAATTCCCTTCTTCCTTGTTTGACCCAATGCAACTATACGTATGAATGACATGTTTGATTCAAGAAAAAACTGAGAGTAGATTCAACCTTCACTTAAGGAGAAGGCGGATGAGTGCCAATGCACGCTCTACGAGTAAATAGAGTCATAACCAGCGCAAAGAAATGTTGCTGAAATGATAATGACTGCACAAACAAATGTTGCTGAAATGATAATAACTGCACAAACAAATGTTGCTGAAATGATAATAACTCGTACGGAAAACAAATATCAAATGACATAACTCTTACTGAAAAAAATCGTATGACACATCACACCGCATGGCGCCAAAGGATCACCACCCCACTGGGTATTTTATGAAAACCTAAGAAGATGAAACTATACAGTGTATAACTACACCGATTTCTCTGCTGGATTTATGTTGACGAAAATTGTAAAAGCTCAATAGAGGCTAAACTGATGACTTACGGCAACAGAAGCCGAGCAGTGGAAGGCTGTCCCAATAGCATTTGAATTAGTATATCCGTCAGTTAAGCTGCAAATGTCATTAATTCATCCAAGCCTATCCCCTCTGCCCACCAAAAAACGCAGCAGAAAAGCCCAACCAGAAGAAAACTAAAATGACCTACAGCAGGAAAACTTCTGAACAAATAAAACTCGGACACCACCAAAGCATATGTTAACAAACTTGAATAAATTGGATAGTCAACAAATAAATTTACATACCAACGTGATAAACAGTTGAGAGATATCAGCATAAAACTCATTCTCAAAAGTTGAGCACAACGAGTGTACCTATTATGATCTGAAACAGGGTTTGAAAATGAGCTCTCTCGTCGAAGGAGATTGCCTGTGACAGTTTAACAATGATACCTATGGTAGCAATGTTGATGAGTACCGCTTTTAGAGGATACAAGTGCTGGTATGTCGCAACTATTACACAAGCTTGATCCCTTCCGATCTTTTCTAACAATTCTAAAGGTATCAAAGAGATCAAGGGGACTGTCCTACTGGATTCTACATCCCCCACCTGCATCTTTGTCATGCTGGACGTTACCATAAGCTGAGAGTTCAAGAAGGTCCATGTCCCGACCTGCGAGAATAAATATTTTAATGAGTAGACTCCAGCAATTATAATAAGCTAAACAGTGGTTGACAGATATATAACTACCTGAAACACGGCAGTAAGAACTTTTTTGAATCAACTCTGCACGTGAATATTCAGTGCGATTCCCCTTTGACCTGTTGACTCTTGCCTACATCATTTACATATAACTTGATTTTCTTATAGTACTACAAAAGCTGACAGTTGTCTAATGTAAAACTGAAATAATATCCCATTTGCAGTATCAAAGCTTTTCATGAGATTACCTGTAATACTTGGCAGTTGTCTAATGTGCTTTGTCCTCCCTAATAATTCAGAAATTCGCATTATCAGTTGGAGAGTACAAATAATAGTTACTGTAGTAGTACAAGTAAAAAATTCCTAATCGGCAAAGACTGCAATTTAATGAGGAATTGTGGATTATAAAGTAACTGAGTTGAATTATTTGTCTATATCTAATTTATATAACAAATTATTATTACATTTTGTGGTGAGACATAGACATACGGTTCATAATGTTTGATAGAGTGATGTAATGAAAATCTTAAATAAAATCACATGGCTTCTTAACTGCCTCTAAAAGTAAACTTCAAGATGGCCTCGACGAGCAAACAGGTGAGGTGACAATCTTCACACTATGTACTATCCACCTATCTATTTTCATACTACCAAGTGCATCCTTATCAAATGTGACTGCTAATTTGAAAATAAATTCCAACCATAAATACACACGATTAAAGATCACACGGCCAAATCTTATCAATCGTCTTGTTTAATCACCAAGGCACATCATCCTCATCACTCCTTAGTCAACACGGCAGCATATATAAGAGGCAGACTACTCAAGAGCAGTCAAGCACCTCATCATACTCATTCCTAAAGGTTTCACCGCTATAATTACAACTATGTATTTAATTGTGATAAAAGGCCAACACGGAAGCACCAACACTCAATTGAGCACACATGAAGCTCAGATTCTAAAATATTTGAATATAAATCTCAAATCCTCTGCCATCAGCCAATCAAATTCGCAAAACATCTAAACAACACAAAAGGATACAAAAAGCATAATAAAAAGAGATGAGACCTTGGAATAAGGCTGAATGTGATCATAATCATGGCAGAGGCATCCACCACAACCCACAAGCTTCCTAAACACAACATTTCCAAGAGGGTCCTTCCTCCAACGTTCCGGATCCCTCCCTTTAATCTTCTCGGCCTTTTCCCAGCACTGCTGCTTCACACTGTGCGGAAAGCTTCGAGGGTTTGGACTAGAATTATCCCAGCCTTTAAAACCCTCTTCAATAACCGGCGACTCCCATCCAGCAGTCATCGTCGCTTGCGGCGGAGAAAGCTTCGACCTTGACCTACGTGGACTCCGGACCGGCGAAGTTGGGCCTCGTCGCTCTGCGTCGTCGCTTCTTGGTCTCATCTTCTAGCCGCAACCTTGCGGTTGCGAGATTTCGGATTTCTTCATATCTTCTAACACTACTAATTAAAACGCAGCGTTTCTTCGCAACATATTCGTGTTTGTCAAAGTTTACATGTAAGACCATCATTCTTTTATCTAAATTTATTTCTACGTTGCTCAAGGATTTGAAGGAAAAAGACAGATGCAACGGTGAGAGCTTGAATCATCAAACTTTGAGATAAAAAACTCAAACATCGAATGACTGACCGTTAAATTGTTACTCTGTGCAAGAACATCACTTTTGCTAATCTTTTTAAAAGATCATACATCTTATTTTTCATCTTATTTTAAATTTAACCTCATCTAACAATCTTATTTTCTTGCTTGTCCCTAATCATGATGATCTTGTTAAAGATCATCACACAATTTAATAATATTAATTTAGGAAATAGTTCAAGGATTGTACACGGACGAGGCAGAGATGCACTGGAGAGGACTTCAACCATCCAACTCTGAGACCAAAAATCCACAAACCGGATGACTGACGGTTAAACCGCTACTCCTTGTGCAAGAGCATCCTCATTCATCTTATATTTCATCTTATTTAAATTTAAACTCATCAGACAATCTTATTTTCTTACTTGTCCTTAATCTTGATGGTCTTTAATGAAGATCACTACACACAATTTAATAATATTAATTTAAGAAATAATTATAGAAGAACATATATATTTTTGAGGATCGACATATCATCTCATTAGTTGATTTTTATCGTTCCAACGTACAATATCTAAACTAAAATAACAAACAAAATCAACAATCTATGTATTTTGCAAACTCAACCGCTCATTTGATCAAAACATAACTTTAATCTCAACTGTCAGATTAATCAGTCAACAATTGAAATTTTGTCATTCCATCTCACAAATATTTAATGTCCTCTAAAAAATATTAATTTTGTCATTCCATCTCGCGCAGTCAACAAGTGATCGACGCACCGTCTGTTAAACATTGTTTTCACGGCGCCTCGGCGAATCACGGCGCTAATCTACCGCCAAACCGCCTAGTGATATGGCGAAAGTCTAGTCAATACATGGCGATACGTATGTATAGCTTGAAATAATACTGATATATTGTAAAAATAAATTAATTAGTGATTTTTAGGTATATTTTATTACTTTTTTCGTAGTTTAGGGTGTATTTGTAAATTAATTAAGTTATTATAATGAATTATTAATATTTACGCGGACGGTGAAGAATTAATTTAATTCTTAAGGGTCCGCGGAAAATTTTGCTTAAGGGTCCGCAGATCTCTTGGCGTTGCTCGACGACCTGATATATTTGAGCCAAACGACTGGACGACGACGTGAAAACCATGTTGTCAAAGCATCACCAACACACAGGTGAAATCAAGTCATCGCGACTCTCACTCGTGCAAAGCAAACACGTTCAAGCAGACATAAAGTGTTTACGAAGTAGAATCAGAGGTGCAATAGAGAGTGAACACACAAACTTCTGAATATCAACACAAAGAAAATATTTGTATCTTTATTTTATTCAATACAAAATATTGAGTTTATGGTCATAAAATCACTTTTTAGAGATAAATGTGTTTGATGATCTTATACTTCATCCTTATTATTCATATAAATGTTGACGTCCACTATTTGATCGTTATAATATTGGAATGGTTCATCATTGTTTGTCGTGCTAGTGTTTAGTTCGGTCATATCTGCATTGTGTGCATTCATACCTCTTTCATCTTCGACAATCGTATTGTGTATTATTATATGAAATTTATGTCTCAGACTTACTTCAGACAATCTGAAGCACAGCTTGTGCACAAAAATAACTAACAGTAATTTAAAAGACACAAGACTTGTTAACCCAGTTCGGCTCCTTTAAGACTTAGTCTGGGGGGCTTACTCCAAAGCCCGATGGAAACGTTTCACTAATAAGTTCAAGTACAATAACACCAAATTGACTTTCTCAAAGAACTCTAATGAAACAACTCACGGAAATCTCAGTCCGAGAGTACTGAAACCTATCAGCTATCCACCAGATCAGAATTCCACTGATCTCTTGTTCGTCAAGTGAACGATCCTCTACTTCTTCTGAATGTATATTCAAGAACAACTCCTAGGAGACAGCGAATCACCTATGAATTGCAGTAAGCTCCTTCAATGCACCTGTCCGTGCTATTAGCTTAATCTCCTTAGCTCGTTCGCAGACTTTCTTTATAAATCAGCTCTCTCAATCTTCTACCAGAAAGTCATAATTCGATCAGTTCTTTGTCATCTGAATTTATAGTGTTCTATCAAACATAAAGATAGAAACTTACTAATTCTAATCAACTTCAGATTTCCTATTTCTAATCGACTTTAGAATATAGAAATTTCCTAATTTCGGAAACTTCCTAATTCTAATCAATTTCCTAATCCTGATCGAATTCTATTATGATTTAAACTATCGTAACAATATCCCGATCTTTTCGTCTTTGGCATTGTGACTTCACCATTACGATGTATAATGCCGCTTCACCTCTTGCTTCAGTAGCTATGATATGTTGCTTCAGCAGCGTTGACCTGTTTGCTAACAAATGTGCCACAAACTGAGTTCATTTGCCCATTGAACTCTCTTTATGCATGATAACAAAATATCACTAAGTATATCTTCGTTCCACGTTGGAGATGGTCTTCGGATGATAGCAAATCGAGATTAAAGAACTCAAAATCATCTGTCAACGTCCTTTTGGGGTCTCTATTGATGTTCTTCATGTTTTTGATATATTCCATCAGAAAAAGATTCTAGGAGGACAATCACTTACATGTACGACATAAGGACATCATCATGTCCCTTCATTTAAAAAAATTAACGGACATCATTAAAAGTAATAAATCCACAAATCTCAACCGCTCCCGTGTTTTGTGCAAATTTATCTCCTAATTTAATTAAACACAAATTTAATCACAACCCTTAAATTCTTCACAATTCAACGACTATCATCACGTCTCACCGTCTCACAAAATCTCATCGTCTCTCTAGATCTTTACTCTATTCCATTATTAAGATAATAAATCATGTTATACTAATGATCATTTACGGTAACAGGTGATGCGTGACCTTTCAAAATTTCTCGAAAAATAGGAGACCGGTGAAGGACATTTAAATCATGTGGAATGGAATCCTGAGAACAAGTGCATGGGCCTGAAATTTGAAGATAAGCTCAAGCCCAAAGATGAATAGATGACTCAGCAACATGAAGCATTCTTGAACGTTGGATTATCTACATCACATTGGAGGGCTGAGATCATCTATTGAAGGAAGTATAAAAGTTCACTTTCCTCAGAAGTGGAAGCTCGCTCTCTCGGCTTTGCAATTAGGGTTTTCAGCAGCTTGAAGTTCTGAGTGTGGTTGTAATCGTTGTAGACTGCGAGTGAAATTTGTGAGTGAGGTTTTGTAGCGCTCGGTTAAAGGATCCTATTGATCCAAGTATTGTGTAGATCGGGTTAGTCTAAAGCTCATAGGCGAACCAGTTTGTTCTGGGGAGTTTGGAGGTTTCCAAAGGAGTGTAATAGGCTAGATCTATACTTTGTTGGTGTTGAGTGCGTTGCTGTGTAACCAAGAACACTCAGGGAGATTCCGGCGTGATTCCGGTTGCATCAATATACACCGAGTCCTAGTTGGAGCTCAACGTGGATTAAAGCACTTCGGTGCATATAACCACGGTATAAAAAAGGTCGTGTCTATTTCTTTCCGCAATTTCAGTTTCTTGCATTTATAGATTGATCTAGTTAGGTTTATTAATTGCCTGATAAGATTTCCTACAAATCATTACACGAACTTGGTATCCCACAAAATGAGTACTAAATCCACAAGTCACGATCTGCAATACCTTCACGAACCAAAGTCGCAACACCCTCTTAAGATCATATTTTATAGAGCTTCAAGAACCAAAGGACGCTATGCAACTTTAGTTTACTTGAATTAGTACAACTGAGAAAATTATTTGACAATATTACATCAAATTTAACACATTAACATGTAACTAATTATAATAAATTATTATTATTTAAATCATATTTTATTATCACTCTTTGTCACGCTTAAGATCGTGTTGGCTTCTGAATTCATCATCTTTGTTGGGCCAATCATTTTTGTTGAGTCAATTAAGAAGTTTACAATTAAGATTGGCATAAGATTAGTTCTTTTTTTATTAAAAGTGTGTATATTTTATTGAACCATGAAAATCATATCATGTTTACAAAGTCAACCACAATGATGGATTAAAGCTTGAGGCATTTCAAATAATGAGTTATCTCTACAAACCGTTGATCGAGCCGGCCATTAACGGTACCTTCACCGTCGACTCCCAATGGTCCGACAGCCGGACATCATAACAATATTTTGGCTGAAATCAAGCCTTATTACTTAGCACAAACTTGCTGAGAAGCATAATCGGCGCAACAACATTTACAAAGGATGAACATACAAACATCCACAAGGAAAGAACATACATATAGACAACAACTACATATCAATTATTTGTATGCATAATGATCTAAGAAAATGACGGATAAATAATTGATCATTCACATGCATGTGACCATAGAGGACGGAGGCGACAAAATTTATGTATTTCAGTCACTTGCATGCACTCGGTTGAACGGATAGGGGCGGCAGAGGTGGTTGCCGAGGAGGAATGAGAATTCATGAAAATAAAAACAAAAAATCTCATTGGTAGAGGAAGAGAAGATGAAGAAAAAAGATGAAGATAGAAGGTAGAGAAAAGAGAGTGGGAGATAAGATTAGTTCATTTGAGATCCACTAATTTCACTTTTCCACTTTTTGTCTTTTAGTGCAAAAAGTCAAAGTGAAAATGATTTAAATTTAAAATGCATAAATGCAAGTGGATCTTAGAGGAACTACACTCGTTTACATCCTAGGTCCATAGTATTCACGTCGTCTCGGCGCAAATATGTTCCGTCGTTGAGCTCGCCAGGACGATCCGCGGACCCTAAAAGATTTTTTCCGCGGACCCTTAAGAATTAAATTTAATTCTTAAAGGTCCGCGGAAAAAATCCTTTAGGGTCCGCGGATATGTAAATTAATTTTAAAAATACATCCTAAATTACGAAAAATTGTAATAAAATATACCCAAAAATTACCAATTAATATATTTTTATAATATATCAGTATTATTTCAAGCTAAATAAATATTTTTTTTACATATTAAATACATATTACGCCGTAACGCCATATATCGTCTAGACTGTCGCCATATCGACTAGACGGCTTGACGGTAGATTAGCGCCGTGATTCGCCGAGGCGCCGTGAAAACTATGCCTAGGTCAGAAGAAAGATTAGTTTCGACCACATGCATATCTTTCGATAAATATAATGTTTGAAATTATAATTGATTTTTAATTAAAGTATGTAGTTGGATTTGCAAAAAAAACACGTACGATTGGATTTGATGATTATTTTTTATTGAAATATCGTCTGTTGAATTAAAAAAGTCAACAAATATTATAATATCCTACAATTTTACATAAAGTTATACATCTTACTAAACCGTTTCCAATAACTAAGCCTTATGAAGACTAACGTAATAGTACAGAGACTAAGTTCCGAAATAAAAACACAGTTTGTAAATGAGATTTTCTGTCACTAGGGTGGTGTTCTAGTGGTGGCAATAAGGTGGCAATAAGCCTTCATAAACTCCATTACTTAAAGGTCATAGATTCAATTAATGACTTCATCAATATCCCTGCCTTGAAGGATGCCTTTCCTATTATTCTATTTCCTACTCTCCATGTGGTGGAGTCTTTCCTATATAGTAGTTTCGATTTCAAATGTCGTGTAATGGTATAGTTTCGATTGATGGTCTTGTAATGAATTGGTCATGTAATAATATAGTTTTTATACTGAATTGTAATGCTCGAGTTGAACTTGTAATGTATTGTAATAAAAAATTTGAGACTCTTTAGTCTTTATCTCTAATTGTAGGTCAAATATTCCTTTTTTAGGTTCTTTTATTTTATCAGTCTAATTACCTAAGGAAGAAAGATTTAATGATAATGTATTGTCCATTCATTAATTGCAGTCTGGTAATATCAAAATTCACATCATACAGAACTGAGACAAAGTGCTCTCAAAATTGAGTTCTTCAAGAAGAAACCTGCTGAAACTGACTGACTGGTTTTATTGAGATCATAAATAGCTTGACAATAAACTCTGTTCTTCCTCCCAAGATCTTTTATTAAAGGCTTTGACCTGACTACTACTACTAAAGAGCACAGAGCCACAGACCATCCTGGAGACCAAGAGAAGAACAGTACCATGTGGAATTGATGGACGGACATAACAAAAACATGGAGCCCCCAACCATTTTCCATGACACCTACTTTTTTCAAGCTAAAACTGAAACATAGACTACACACAAAAGTTTATGTAACTAACTTGATGAAGATAGTGAAGAGCTGGTTCAAGGGAATTGGAGGCCAGTAAAAGTTTGGCCAAATTGCCATCCAGCAGGAGCTACATTGTTGCAGGTGACGCTGCGACCATCACTTGTGGTGACCTTGAAGGAGAGGCTTTGACCGTTGAGATCAGAGTTGCTTTGCCAGTTCTGACCCCAGTTTCTCGACATGGGCTGCCACTTGCCTTTTGATCCTTTTATTGAAACCGACAGCACGTCCCCAGCCCCGCCAACATTTGTTATGAGGACTAAATTGAAGTACTGGTGGCCGTTGATTGTGAACCTGATGCCACCTTTCTTACGGCATGGAACCCTTTTACATCAATTTCAACAATCAATGTAAAACTTTCTAATGCAAGACTAAAATTAGTAACATAATATAAACATGCTAAGTGTTTTTTTACCTTCTGAAGGATACAGGGACAATACCAGCTCGATACTCGGCTATTTGTAAAAACACTGGCTGAGCAAGATCGAAATGTTGCATGGGAGGGTTACACCATCCTCCAGCGTTATTCGGCAAGGCATTATTAGGCGGGCAGAAGTTAGTTGCAGTGACGAAAATAGACCCAGGACGACACCATTTGTTGTCATTTACACATTTGAGTTCGAAACATGCACCACAGCTCAACCCATTGTTGAAAAGAGCAGTGCTCAAAGCTGCAGTGTTAGTCCCGTATCCCTGGCTGTATAGATTTCCATACCCACATGCCCCGCCTGAGCTCGAATTCAAAAGCACAACACTTATATTTCAGCATGGATTTAATAAATAATCAGATGGGAAAAAGTGTCCAACTTGAAAAAGCTACTCACCCATTGTACCGGATGCATCACCACCGCCATAGAATGTCGCATGAGCATCACTCCAACCCTCATCATACCCATTCACAATCACACCCAAGCAAAGAAACCACACAAACGAAAACCCAACAAGCCCCATTTTCTCCTGCAAAGCAAAAACCATAAAAAAACCAAAAGTCAGCAATGCAATTTCATTCAGGCATTTCATCAAACACCTGAGCTGTAAATCAAGTAAACACATACCAAACCCACTCAGTAGCACAGAAGCAAACTGTAAATTGTGATGATGGAAAAATGAGGAAACGAAGCTGAATATATAGAGGCATCATCGTCGAGCATAAACACAGTAAAACAAGAATGGGAGAGTAACTGACAGTACATTTGTTTAATGGTTAGTGAGTTGTAATGCCAAGTGTTATCGGCAGTTGATGTCTCGGGGAATTGAATTCTTAGGACGTTTATAGTTGCGGAAGGACACGTGTGTCGATGACGATGCCACTGCGTGTCATTCAATCCATCGCGACGCTGAAGGCAACGCAAATTTGTAATCTCCCAAAATAACAAAAACATTTTTTATGTTATTAAATAAATTAAAAATTACTCCAAGGCTTCATTTGGTCGGTTAATTTTTTTAATCATTCATTATATTAATTATTTTATGTTTAATTAAAGAGAGTTTTTTTGTTAAAATAATCATGAAATGAAGTGATTTTAAGCAAAAAAATAAGTCGTGTCATGAATTTATTGAATCACAGATATATCCAATTTTATGATACGTGACCTGATTAAGAAAGATGGAGATGGCAAAGCAAGAGTTGTTGTTGCACATGGTGGGGAGGGAGAGAGGAAGTGAATTGGGTGGAAGTACGTCGAGTTTTTATATCGTTCGATTAAAGCCGAATGTGAGCAAGACACACATTCAAGAAAGGATTCATATCTGGTCCATTCCATCTATTTGCCGCGAAGATAATTAACAACGGTGTCATTTTGACATTATTTTCTATGACCTTACATAGTTTTAGATGAACTCTTTATCAAAACTATATAATTTTGGATTGTTGCAAATTGATCCTAGCAACAAAATTATAGTGTGGTACATTACAGATCGTACTAAAATAAAAAGTGTCGTCTTTCAAATAATATATGATTTGATAGTGAGAGATGCGTTGATATTTAAATTATATTGCATAGTCTAAATTTACACTTAAGTTGAACATGAGATAGTGGTTTACTGTGGCTACAAACTTTGGTTATTTAACGATGAGTTGGTGGTCTAATGGTTACACTCTTAATTTTTAATTAAAAAGTTTTCGATTTGAAATGCTTTGAATACGCCAACAGAGTGGTGCTCTGTTGGTTGAGGGACCTGACAAAGGAACCTCAGGGTCAGGGTATTCTTTCCGCCTGTGCGTGGAAGCTATTGATTTGTGCTCATTCGATGACATTGCTTGAAGTGATGCAAGATTGCTTAGATATTGATGGATGATTGAAGTTCATTGGTGGTAGTGCCTAGATGGCTTGTGCGTTCAAAGTGTTAATTGTACTAGATGAATATGTAATATCTTGTACTCAATTGTAAATCCACCCATAAAAAAAAATGCTTTGAATACACCTCTCATGAGTCTGGAGATTGTCCGCAATCTTTCACAGTTTGTCCGCAAAATGACGTATAAACTTGACTTCAACCATGAAAACATTATGTTATTTGTATAATAAACACGTTAAACTTACGTGAAATGGAATTAAGATCAGAAAAAGTCATGACATATTTCCATGGGACTGCGAGACAATATCTCATACTACATTAATTCAAGTTTTTGAATGGGATGCTTATGATTTGTGACGCCTGGAGGCAAGTTTACAAGGCTTGATCAAGTTTTGATCGCATTATTAATAAATGACATTAAAGCTACTTTACACTTATTTTTTAGATTCTATGAAAATTTGAGGGATGAAAACAACTTACTAAATAAGATTTTGTGCCTGGTTTGCATAAAAAATATGAAGAAAAAACGAAAACATTTTCAATTAAATTTGTTATTTTCTTCCCTCTAATTTTTGATAATCCAAACTTTAAGGTCAATCCTAAATTGAGTGCTCCAACAAGTCATTAGAAAAACTTCCTCATTGTGTTAATTTTGGCTATAGCATTGTGCTCTCGTTACAGATGTTTTCTGTTTGCAGCTATTCACGGATTAATTGCAGAAACTAGAAAAAGGAGTCACGTGAATGACTTACTGTTAAGGTTCAGAAGCCACAAAAAACAAGTCCAATGTCAACCACGCATTGGAGTGCAAAGGACAACAAATGTCTTTGAATTTCAGTTCCCATCGACGTCCATGATCAGCTACTCTGACCTGGTTACACCCTATACCAAGTTGGAGTCACATTGCTTCATACTCCCTCCGTCCTATTATGAGTGTCTTATTTTCTTTTTGGATGTCCCAAAATGATCTTCTCATTTCCTAAAATAGAAACTTTTTTACCTATACATTTACACTTTCTTTCATACTTTTTATCCCACTCATTCTCTTTCTTACTTTTTATCTCATATTTTTCAATTTTCTTAAAAACCGTGAAAGTTTTCAAATGAGACACTCATAATGGGACGGAGGGAGTACTTGTGTAATTGTGTGTGTTCTTTCAATAGCAAATATAGTTACCATTTAACTTTTCAAATGTTAACTTTTAGGTGCTCTGAGTTTAATAATTGTGTTTATTCTTAAAGTGAATAGCTATAGCATATTATTAGTCAATATTATTTCAATAGGGTTAAGTTAAGAGACTTAAATTATTGTGAAACAGAAACACTTAATATTACTATTTGATTTTGATGATCCAGCAGTTTTAGATTAAAATTGATTTTAAATAAATTTGCGGTTGGATTTACAAAAAACCTTAGCATTTCAATTTGTCGGTTTTATTTATAAATTAAATCTCATTCGTTGGATCGTTAATATTCAACGGTCGAAATTTTATCATACATTTATTTACAAGTCCTCCTTGACCTTTACTTTGTTCAATTTTTACCATACATACATGACCAATTATTTGAATATTTCATTGTCATCATACAATTACCGTGATTTACAAGATCGATTGAATAGAAATATTTCACAAAATATCTAATATGGTAAGTTAACGAATTTAACCTTTCTAAATTTGAAAACGGTTTGTTTAAAATTTATGAATCCCCAAAATTTGTTTATAATTTTCACAATATCAAATAGCTTTTATTCAATTCATCTTTTATTCAAATCAAATTTGTTTATAATTTGTCTAGGAGGACATGCATCTTTTAGTAAGACGGAAAGACATGATCTCAGCCGTTGATTTTTATCAATCCAATTGTTGATATTGATAACCGTCAATCACCAACCGTCCGTGTTTTTTCAAATCCAACCACCTAATTAATTAAAAACCAACTTTAATCTCAACCGTCGAATTAATCAAATCAACGGCTAAGATTACGTCCTTATGTCTCACAATATTTACGTCTCTCTGGAACTCAACTCATTATTGAACAACTGAGATATGTTTATACTTCATATTAAAAGTAAAGTTTATACATGTTCTTTTCCATGTATACATTAGTCACATTTTAGTTCAAAAGCTCCCTTCCAATTAAGATATACTCTCTCTATTTTCTAAAGTAATGTCACACTAACTTATGCTCTATTGCAAAAGCATATGATTCGTTACAATCGTTATCCCAACAGTTGGTTACATCTGCTGAATGCTGGCTGTGTCTAAGTACCTCTTCTTCTTATTGATCACATACCCTCTTAACGACACTTTATGCCAAACCTCCCTCCATATCATCTCCACCGCGTCTCCTCGACGCGAAGGATACTCGTATTCAAAATGCTCCTCCACTTTTTTCAGTCCTTCCCACATTCGAGTCCATTCGGCCGCCTTCACATTACGCAGAAGATTCAGAAGATGACCTTTTTTCAAGGCGTCCGCCGAGCTAATGAATAAGCAGAATGCAGTGTAATCCAACTGATCCTCAAATGGCAGCTCGATTTTATCACTAATTATCACCGGGACACATTTGCTGGCAATGGCGTCGAACAGGCGATTAGACGAAGGAGTGTCCCCTGCTATGTTCAGACAGAATTTGGATTTGGACATCCCTTGAGCTGCATTTCTTACACCCTTTCCTCTCGAAGTTCCGAATTTGAAGTGCACATCTGGTTCTTTTTTCAAAAGGTTATACAGCCTCTGACGGATCACACCTCCCTGACAAACAAAAAATGTTACAAAACATCAAAATATTTCGTTACCTAAAATATTAAATTTTGATCATTCTACGTAAGTCCATATTTGCCTCGATCTTACGTCTTTTCGATGGATTGCACCTTGGAAGTATAGCAATATAGGACGGTTTTCGAAAGGAGCGGATTCAGCTACCGGAGTAGTTGCGATGATATGCTTGTAGGGAGCAATCACATCTTTATCAATGTTGGCTATCTCAGAAGGGTACCTCCCAAAATCAGCTAAAATGAAAACAGCAGAGCTCAGCTTGGCTCTGGCTTCCATCATGCTATTAGGATGATGAGCCACTATCAGATGATCCTTTCCGCCACGCCGCTTCCACTCATCGCGCTCCTCAAGAAAACTCACTAGCTTCCTCTGCAGCATCTTGTCTGCACAGCCCTTGTCCTTCCTATGATTAACCTTTCCGCATCTATTGTAACTTAATGATGAGAAAAAGGGCACGAAAATCACGTCGGCTTGGCTTGAATTCATCACTCTGATAGCAGTGCAAGGTCTTGATACAT
>QZGG01003092.1:0-27777 GCA_006409495.1 Sedum album
CCTAAATAGGAGCCAAATTCGGCTGCGAGTTCGGCAGTAGAGAAAGTAGAGAGTCTAGAGCAAAACAAACCTTGAAATAATAAGCGAAATCAGGATCGTCGACGCCTCCATGAGGTTGCAGGTTGGTGAGATTCTCCAGATCCGCAGTGATCGTTAAGGAAGTTCACCATCGTAGTCGTAGCAACGCTCGCTCTCGCCTTCAGCCTCACTCTCTCCTCTCGTCTAGATTCCTCTCCAATTTTGAAAATGAAAAATACTGAACTGATGCGTTGCACGCTGCCATCTGCTATTTATACTTGAAACCCTAATAAAAAAAAACTCGTTACAAAAAAATTAACAACACAAGCTAAATTTCACATTTTATGAAGCACTTATAAGTGAATAGCATTCTAATGATACAGAGTTAACAGTGTAGGAATACATGCATATACATAATTGATCATGAACCCTGTAGTCAGGAGCTGATCTCATTCCAGGGTATATATAATACAAAAGGCCTCATAGAACTTGCAAGGAATCGGAAACTGAAGTACAACTGCACAACAAGGCGGAGCGTAGCTTATTGACCAAAGGTTATGGAGCTAGGAGGCGTCTTGGTGCTTTCGCTCTTGCTGTATAGACTGGAAAATACGAGCTGCGGATTCAGTGGCGGATCTTGCATTGTGAGGAACAACTTTAATCACCTTTGGCATGTAAGAAACAGCTCGGTTAGGGGGTAGAGGTGGAGAAGATGCTGGATCAGTGGTGGCTGGAGCTGTGGGAAATAAAGATAGTGGGTTTCTAATTTCCATGGAGGGAGTTGATTCGAGTGGTGTCACTCCTCTTCTTGGATGTGGTTTCTGAAGAGGACTACTAGCTGTGCTCCCCTGTAATATGCTTTCTTTTGGTTGGCGAACCTTCCGAGGTTGTGATGCTGCTTCACTTGACTGCTTTTGGAGGTTGCAGGAGCTTTGATTTAGTAGCTGGTTAGGGTTGCTTGTCCCACTAGCGGACTGAAGTGGTTGTCCGGGGCCTGGAAACTGATGATGCGGAAATTGCTGATGTACTTGATCTACAGCTGAACATGATAGAGCCGGGTTGCCACTTGGCATGGAAAATGGTGGAAAATAGTTTTGACCTGGCGGAACCGCAGTCCCTTGTGGATGAGGATTATAAGGGGGGAAGTAGGGAGTTGGGAAACCACCATATGGAGGATTCATGAAACCTCCATGCGCAAAAGCTGCAGCAGGATCTGGCATTGATCCCATTGGAGCAAATCCTCCGCTTGCTGGGCTCATGAAGCTAGGGCCTGGATAAGGCTTGTATATCAGTCCTTCAGAAGGGGACATCACAGGAACCAACCATTGATGACCAGAGGGTTGCGGAAAACACCAAGGCGCAGTTCTAGGGTCTAGAGGAAGGTGTGGGCGGTAAATTCCCTAAAAATGGTCCATGATTTGGCAACTGAGTCCCATTTCTTTCATCTGTTTTCACACCATTCTCAGCAGTGCATTCTGCATCGTGGTTTGGCTTCTCAGAATGACTTTTTGGTTTTACACTATGCAACGGTGGCTTAATGGCATACTCCAGTTGTGGAACTGGAACTTTAATTGCAGGAGGTTCTTTCAAAGCTTTGCCGACATACGCATTATGGTCAACCATAATCTGGGGTGACCCAGCAATAAGTCTTTGTACCTGTTAGTTAGAACCAAATTAGACAACAATATATTATCATGCAAAATATTGTTTAGGTTATAAGAGAAAGTCAATGTCTACCTGTATCAATCTATGGAGCTCGAAGACTTGCACAGAGAACACTCTTTGCTGGCTGCAAACCGGAGTAAGAACGAACTGTGATTAGATTAAATACAGTGATAAGAGTAATATAAAACTGAATTGACGTGTGTATATTTTTATGCTTTCAAAAACAGATCAGATTTTATCGAATTCCAAAACCCAAAGCAATCAAAGGAAAAAGAAACTGGAAGCCCAGACTCCAGAGCAGCTTATGGGTGTTTCCAAATCACAACATATACTATCCAGGTAACAAGAACCTCTCAAATACCAGTATAAAAAGCTACTTTAAAACTTGATTATAAAAAGTGTGATCTGTACATGTCAGATTTTTTACTCACAATGCAAGAGTTACCTTCAAGTCAATTCATAAGTGGACATACTGGTCGTGAGGTTTTACTCCATTAAGATTCTATGTAAATGTTAAATCTATGATGTTAATAAGTATTCCCGCACTAAATTAATGCTTACTTGGCGATTGCTTTTCTAGCTTTCAAAAAATGCTTGTAGCCAATGATGCCTACAACGTCATCAGGAGTGATATCCAATCCCGACATAGAATCCACCATGGACGTTTCGGACATGTCATCACAGTTTTCAGCATTTTCTATCAAAATTGGATCACCTCTTTGGTGACCCTGATACTTGTTTTCCATGACAGGTTGACGTGAAATGTTATGATCGACCCACTGTTATGAACACTTCTCTGATTAGAAATATTTCTATGGTTAATATCCCTATTAAACTCTTCGATATTAGCAATCTTGGGTGCCCCTTTGTCCAACAATGTGCTACCAAACTTTTGTTGCACGCAAGGATTACTGGTGCGCAGACAATCACTTCCCTTAGGTAAGAGATCGCGGAATGCTCGAGGTGAAGCTCCACTTGCTGGCTTTGAATGTCTATCTATCATTTCTCTAGATTCCATGCTTATGTCATACTCGATCGAATCAGACACTCTCTCTTTGGTAGGCTTTTGAGAAATATTTCTCTGGTCATCTCTATTGGACATGTGGGAATTTTTATCTTCCAACTTTTCATGCGTTGAAGACACACTCTTCATGATGTGGTCCGAATATGGAGGCCGAGTGCCTGACTTTGCTGTTCTAGAATTGCCGCGGTTTGGAGCATGGACGAAAGTATCTGATCTAAGATAGGTAGGGACTGTGTAATCATCTTCGTCCCCCACATTTTGTCTTTGCTCCAATTCCACTTGTGGGAAAGAGTTCAAATTCATACCCCTGCTAGAACGATTTCCAGGCCTCTCAGACTGAGCAGTTGGCATTGATGGAGGGATGTGAAGAGGAGTGTACGGATTGTTACCATAACTACTTACCTACAAACGTGAAGACAGTTGATATTAGTAAATTGCAATATTTTCAAACATGATAGATACAGACATTGAAAAGTTACAAAATTAAAGCCCAAAAATACGATTAGGTTGATTAGGTTTGTAAACAACATCTTAAGCTGATGATCCAACACAATTTCACTCTACCACCCACTTCTGTCGTATAATCAACATCTTAGACTCTGAATGAAAATGAGAATATATACCAAATGAAATTTTAAGACTATTGACCATTAAAATTATCAACAGCACGCATGAATCCAATAATGTTTGCGCAGCAAAATATTATGTACCACATCCAACCAAATCATAAAGGTGAAAAACCAAACATGAAACCAATTCACAACCTCATCAAAACCAAACCACAATCCAGAAATAACAACCGATAATCAAACATTCAAAACAAGTGCAAATATCAATCAGCTAGACAGCAACAATCATACAGAACTTATCAATTAACTACCTGTTTCGAAGGGACAGGAGGCATCGAATAACTAGGTTTCATCCCTGTACTCGAAGAGAACCTTCCTCCTCCACTAAACCTCTGAGCTGGAGTACAAAGCTGTTCATAAAGAGCCATTTTATTCCTTGGTGGTGCTCTAGGACCTCCTTTCTCAGCATCATTAACACTCAATCTCGGAAACATAGGCTCAGTCACCTTTTCTCCATCCTTCCCTCTCTTCATCTCAACCAGTAAGTCAATCTATTAATCGAAAATTTGCACAACTTCAACTTCAACAACTCATCCTCTCTTCTCACAATTATCTCTCAGTCAACTCAACACATAACATCCAACCAACAGCTCAACAGTACATCGTACTACTTTCCATAATTCTCCACTTCAGGGATTTATCTCCAGCAAACTCTATAACAACGAAAAAACATAAATTCAACACAAAATAAAAAATCAGCCAATTCATGAAGCCATCAAAATCACACAAACCTGGAATTTAAGAAACGAACTCTAGCTTGGAATTGGCGAAAACGGGAGACGGATCGTGAAGCTGCGTCGGTGCAGGAGATCGGAGACGATGATGAATCGAGTGGAATTTTGCGGATTGAAAATCGACAGGAGAAGCGGACGCGATTTGAAGATAAGTGCAAAATTTGGGGACAGATTCGGACAAAAAAGGTTTGGGGGCTTTCGCTTTTTCACGATTTTTATTTTATTTATTTTTAACAAAAAAAAGGTCGTAGTTGAATTCGGATGAGATTATTTATGACTTATTTTTTCAATGACTTCATCGGAGTAAAATTAGGGTTTTCATGTTAAAATGATTTATTTTCTGTACGAATATTGATTTATAATTTATATTCATGTGCATTCTTAATTTCATGTATTATTGTCATTTTAAAATTCGATAAAAATGATATAAATCCGATCAGATTTTTTTTAAAATTGGAATGAACAATCATCATTCTCAAGCCAATTATACTGTTCTCGTCTACCCTATCCGCAGAACTCCGGTCCTTCTCTCATCAGCAATCGAATTCGTATTAGCTTTATTGATAACTCTTTGGGCTTGGTTTTTATCAATTGAGCTAACTCATGTTGGGTATTAGGGTTGAAGTTAAAAGTGATCTTGAAGTTTTCAAGGTAATAAAGTTGGTGGGGTTTGTCACAGAACTCAATCAATGAATGGATTAGGAGGTTTATGATGATGTTAATACATTAAACTACGGATAAAGGACAAAAGTGAAGGGTTTAGATATTTGTTAGATATTTACGAGTCAAAAACCTATGTTGACTTTGTAGAATTTAATATTATTCTTTGATAAATCATTTTAAGCTTTAAACATTACAACAATATTTTGGGAGAATTTTTTTTTTGATAGCGGTTACAATGGGTACAATTCGTCTAAGATCTCATACATGAAAATCCTATTCTAATCACTAGTAGCACATGTCACATCGAACACCTTCACCCAATCATTGACAAGCATTTTTAGCCAATCAAGCGCGCACCCGCTCTGCTTACACGACCACTTTCATGAACATCGACGCGAACAAACCCCACATTCAAAGGCAAGCAAGGAAGAAAGCCTCATTCACAACACACACAACCTCCTCGCTCGCGCGGGAGGAAAGAAAGATCTCCTCGCACGTGGCGGGAGGAATGAAGCCCCAGAAAAAATCTGATGTAAATTGGTGAGGCCAGGGTTCTTGAGATTCCTTTGTCAGGTCCCTCAACCAACAGAGCACCACTCTGTTGGCTGGAAAAATTTCATAAGCACACAGTGTTTGTTAGGATCAATAGAACAAAATAATCTGAACTGTTTGTTTTATTTGATAATCCCAATGCTTTTTAATACAAGATAATTGACTTAATACTAATTTGCTAAATAAATGCATGACTAACAAAATCCATCCACTAACAATTCTCCTAATTTCTCTAACAATATTTACGGATGATTTTTTTACTAAAATGTCCTTTAAAATCTTTCTTGATTTGATAATTTGGAAATCGAAATTGCCGACCTATTATTTTAGAATGTTTTATATTGAATGATTAATATAAAAACATCAAAAAGGTGAACAGCTCGAAATGCTCAGGAAAGGGACTTTTTTATGTTGAGACAAAAGGGATATTAATTGTTGTCTTCTTGAAAGTGATTCGGTTTATTGTTGTTCCACGTGAAGAATGGTCCACCTGATATTCACCCAACAAGAGGATCCTTATCTTTATAGCATTTTCGTCTGAATCACTTTAACGACAATAAGAGGTCTCAATTGGCCACAATTTTACCAATTAAAATATATTCTTAATAGGGAGATTATACTACGGCATAAGATTAATTTAGATATTATTTTTTAGATATTAAAACTCAATCCGACTCATAATTTAAATTAATCAAATAATTTTTATTAAAATCAATTGTTTATTAATAAGAAAATGGCATCAACACAATTACGAGGTTGTCCGTATAAATCATTATTAACACATACGGAGTATATCATTGGATTCAAGAAAAACAAGATGTCTATGTGATTGGTTTGCTCAACATCCAATCTATCCACATTCATAAACAAGAAATAAAATCCAAAACAAAATTGTAAAAATTGGAAGTTGACAGGAACAGTTGGCCAGTCATGGTTAATTTGTTGTGTTTATTATCCATAGGGTTAGTTCAGTTAATAAGAGTAAAAGATATAATTGCCGACTAATAGAGCCAATTCAAATTCGATTCTTGATGGGAAAGAACACCATTGATCAACTTACGACTATGTCTTAAAATTCCTATAGATATTTTGGACAACTTAATAGCAGGCGGAGCATCAAAAAATTCATTAAATGAAAAAAACAAATTCTGAATCTTATTGATTTCAGAATTATATTTAATGATTTATTTAATTTTTATTACAGAGCCGCTACTTTACTTTGGCTGATGTTCGCAAAGATATGAGATTCGCTGGTTTGACTATTGAATCAACAAACAGCCCAACAAGCCCAATCTTCCTCTGGCCCTTGTGGGCCTGTGCCTTTAAATGTTTCCGTTTCTGAAGAATTGCAATGAAATGAAATGGATTCTGTAAGCACAAATTTAAGGGTCTAAACGACATCATTTAACGCTGTTTAGCATCGATCAACAGTCCCACAACAAGCCTTCATCCCATCCACCACAGCCTTGCTCATCCACCACTAAAGGAATCATCTGATCACCATAATCGTCGATGCTTCTTAGCCATGGAGGCGCGTTGCACCACATCCCACCGCTACTGCCGTAATCTTCATCGACAAACGAATGCTCTTGCCTCAACTCATATTCTACAAATTTGTCCAAACTCGGAAGGTCAATTATATCTGCTAGCACCTCGTTCTGTTCTTCTGAAACAGAACATTTGGCATGTGCATGACCAGATAAGTCCATGGCGGCGGCCTTTGCCGCCGCAACTTGGATATCACGTGGCAGGCAAGATTTTGGTCGAGGAAGGATGCTAGCGAGGTCGGGGAAGTTAAGTGTGGCAGTAGCACCTTTTAAACATATGGCAGCCGCATCATGTGCGCGTGCTGCCATTTCAGGGTTGGGAAATGTCCCAAGCCATATACGAGATTTCTTCCTAGGCTCTCGGATTTCCGAGACCCACTTGCCCCAGTTTCGCATGCGAACGCCTCGATACGTTGGATGTTTGGTGCTGCTTTGCCTTGGTGATTTCTTTTGGAAAGGTAGCTTGGTTGAGGTTGACGAATCACTAACTGAGGAATTGCTCATGTTTTCAATGAGTGGATTGCTCTAATTGGTTTCAAAATTATGTACAACAAAATGGCAATGAAGATACCATACATTTTATAGGGTACTGGAGATTAATGACCTTATGAAAATAATGTTAAAAGTAGCAACGGTTCAGATACTGTCATACGATACGATCTTATAAATAAATTATGTCTAATTTTTTTAGACAATACTAAATTATTCATAAAAAATATTTTGAAAGTTGCAATTCAAACTGAGAACTCTGAAAATGATAATCAACTCGGAATTAGCATTCCATAAGAGGGTTTCAGGCCAAAATAATTGTTACACTTCCATTATTGTCTCTCTTACATCCCTACCACTCTTTAAAGACAAATCATTTAGTGACCTTCATTTTCATGACACACCACAACACAATACCTAACAAAACTACCAACAAAAAATCTTTGGAAGTTTGTTCATGTCTACTGATTTGACAACAGCGTATATTTCATGTGATTCTTACTAAATATTTTAATTGTGATAAACTATTATTTTGATTATATATTGTGTACTCTTTACCTGCGAATCACAGTTGTGGTTGTACTTGTACTACTAATTTATTTATATATAAAATTGTTTAAAATGAGCCTCTGAGAGGACTGAGTAGCAAACTGTGGGGTTAAATGCTTTTGAATAATCCATCTTTTAAGATTAAAGTTTGCTTTTAATTTTTTTTTCAAAAATCATGGGTTGTATTTTGAAATTTTATATTATATTAAATTTGATTATTATTAGTCAAAACAATGTTTCAAACAAAACTACGCAAAATTATAATAAAACGTCAGAACGACATCATTTTAATACTCACAATAAATAACTACGACGGCACCAAAATATATGAGGATGAATCTTGATTTGATTCACATGCCCAAATGCATGATTGATATTGATAATAAAAGAAAATTTGTCCGAATATGAAGTGGTAGGTCCCCGTCGTGGACATGTAAGTATGGGAATGGGGCAGCTTTAGCTTTGACCAGAGCTCGAAGATCTAGTTAGCAGTTGGCATTCATCGCAGTACTGTTTTCTCTACTGTCGTTCCAACATGTAGTGTTTGTTTAAACGAATAAAAACCTGTCGTTCTGGGACATGGTGTGTCCTATACCATCGAAAAGGACATGGAGTGTCCTTGAAAAAGCCTTTGTGACATTCTCGCATCGCTGGCTAGAGTTCGAGTTTATTCCATTTCACATTTCTGCCACAATCTTGGCTTCTTGTTTGGCTTGTTATCTTATCGACTAGTTGAGCGTTGGAACTGTGCGTGATGTGAAGTCTTGTCGCACGTACAGGTTTGTCGTTTGTCTTCATATAATTGTGGCCATTTTGATGCTGATTGTGCATCGAACAGTGGAGTAACATGTAGACTGAGTCTACTTAAGATTCTGCGTAAAAAGGAGACTTGAAGCTGACCTTTCTTACACTTGAGGTTGAGACTACCATTGAATGATTGGAACAAAAGGTGAATTTGCATGGGCAAAAGATTAACTATTTTTGGCAATTTCATGTTCTACCAATGCCCAATAAATTTAATCTGGATGACTGACTAGAACATTGATGTTGTTTGATATTATAAGCCACTAGATTCTCGTGTACAAGCGTGAAAAACTTGTTGAGCCAATTTTTTTCCCGAACCTCTCACAATGGAGGGGTATCTATCACAAAATATGAGAAATGATATGTCTAGGATGACTCGAACCTGAGATCAAGAACATAACCACTACACCACCGCCTCTTCTGCAACTCGTTGAACCCAATTAAAAGGCCACTTTCTAAAAGTAACTAAAAGGTCGCGGATTATACACTCGCTCATTTCTATATATTCAAATTGTTATAACAATGTGAGATAACATCACAAATCATGTTTAGAAAGAGAGTTTAAGGTAAGAAAAAACAAGCTTAAGAATTGAGCATTGCAAAAGCTAGAAAATAATGTGGAAGTGGTGAAAAATTATACAGAAAGTGTAATTTCTTCACATATTATCCTCTCGGTTAATACTACATATGTTGTGTAGCATCTCTTCATGCAAAAGAGAATTGATAGAATTTGTATTCATTGATTTAAATTATCGTAAAATCGTAAGAGAAGTGATAGTCTAACAATCAATCGTTCGTTCAATAATATTTTCAATAAAAATTAGGGCAAATTATCGAAAACCAGCCATAAATATGAGTTTTTTCTAGAAACCAACCTTATCTTTAGAAATTATGGAGTCACACCCATATGTTTATAAAATTTGCCAGAAACCACTCATATGTTTAAATATAATTGTAATATTAATAAAAATAATAAAAAACTTAAAAATATACGAAAAATACATAATTAATTACCAAAAATCATTAAAAAATAAAAAATCAGGATATTAACTAAGGGTAAAGTTCAAGAGAAACAAAGAGTTTCGGTGAGACGGAAGAACTTAATATCAACCGTTAGATTAGATTAATATGCGGTTGAGATTAAAGTTGGTTTTTATATAATGGGCGGTTGGATTTGTAAAAAACCCTAACAGTTGAGATTGACAGTTACTTATTTTTAATCAAATCTCATCCGTTGAATTATTAGTAATCAATGGTTGAGATCATGTCTCACCATCTCACATTTATTTATCGGTCCTTCTAGAACCTTACACTATTAACTAAATATAAATTTGAAATCTTAAAAAACGCTCCGTATCGAACAGCCACAAATCAGAGTTTTAGGGTTTAGTCCGTCATTCAAATTCGATCTGACGTCGCCGGCGATTTGTTCTCAATTTCTGATCTTTCTCGTCGCTTCGCCTCCTAGTCAGGACTAATCAGCGGTAGTTGAATCGTGACTTAATGGAGGTTGAAAGAGCGGACGGACGAACAGTCAATCAACCGAGGCCGCTAGCTTGTTCGCGGAATGTTTTGAATCGAGCTCATGGCTCGTCTAGTTGGTCTCAAGGTAAGCAATAATTCGATTTCTCTACAATATCGAGTAAGTTATACACTGATTAACATCCAACTTGATATAATTCAAAATATAGAACTATATGGTTCAAGTACCATATAACACAATTTTTTGGACCATACATATATCGAGTAATTTATACACTGGTTATCATCAAACGTGAATTATTTTATTCCAAACATGTGTTTTGAATTATATGAAAATTTGAGAGTTAATCGTGAAACAAACTTGATATGGTTCAAAATTTTGACCTAGATGGTTCTTAAACCATAGAGGTGTCAAAATGGGCGGGCGGGCGGGTAATGAGCGGGTTTTAAATGGGTGATGGGTAAATGGGTGTTTTATCCATTTAACCCATTTAACTAAACGGGTTAAATGGGCGGGTAATAACGGGTGACGGGTTATCCGTTATACCCATTTATCGGTGTATGTTCGTTTACACGTTTATGTTCGTTTACCCGATTATACTCGTTTATTCATTTATACATATTTAAAATTGTTAAAATGGTAGTTAAAATATAAAATGGACGCAATAACATACTCAATTGTGCTTCGAAAAATGACTTTTGAATTTTATTTGTTTTAAATTTTATTATATTAAAGAAAAAGAATTAGAAATTTATAGACTCAATAAAATTAAGCATGATAATAATTGAGTTTAAATATTGCTTTATAATTTCGTGTTTATTACCTTAATTTCGTGTTTAAATATTTATTTATAATAATTGAGTTTTTCGTTTATAAATGTGTATAAAAATAAAAATATAATAAAATTAGAAAAACTTTTAATGAATTTTTTAATTGAAACGATGAGTTGTATAATAAATGGATAGTGGATGTTAGTAGGTATTGTGGGTGTTAATGGATAGTGAATGTTATTGGATGTTAATGGGTAGTGAGTGTTAGTGGGTGTTAATAGATGTTAATGGGTTGTAAATGGGTAATGGGCTACCCTATTATAAATGGATAATAATGGGTAATGGGTATATTTTATCCGTTAAGCTAAATGGGCGGATATGGGTATGGTTTTTAATGGGCGGGTATAGGGCGGGTAGCGGGTAATGGGTATATTTGACGGGTCTATTAAACCATATAGTTCAATTTCCTGGACCATATATAAATTGATTAAGTTAATTTTCGAGATTGATATGGTTCAGATATTTATATTGGATGGTTCTAGAACCATAGTTCGCTAATTGGTGGACCATAAAGATATCGATCAAACTTGTTCTTTGTCTTCTATTCATGTATTTGAATGTCCTCGTCCGAATCTTTCGGTACAGTTTTGTGGACCATTTACAAATCGATTAAGTTAATTTTCGAGATTCGACATGGTTCAAGTATTTATATTGGATGGTTCTAGAACCATAGTTTGCTAATTGGTGGACCATACAGATATCGATCAAACTTGTTCCTTGTTCTCAATTCACGTCTATAGACACACCACGTATTGCTTGTCTACGTTCTGTAATTAAACAAAAAATTTCAACACAAACACACAAAAACATCAATAAATCGCAACAACAAAAAAATATTAGAAACCCTATCAAATCGTAGCATTAACAAGTCTAGGAAAGACATGTGTGTGGCGGTTTACAGCGGCCGACGCGAGTTAGATGTCGGACGATTTTGAAATCGACGCAGGAAGACGAGAGCGGCGATGCGGATAGCGGCGGGAATTATGTCAAATCGACGCAGGAAGATTTTGTGAGGTTGTTTCAAGAATTTTCAAAACGACCTAATATGTGGAGGGAATTATGGGATTTGACAAACAAACCTATTTTTCAATTCCCAAATTACCCTCGAAATTAATTACGAAATATTTTAATTTCATATTTGGTAACTTTTTAATTTGATTTGGTTTAAAATCTGGTCCGTTGATCTGATTATTTTAACGACTTATATTAATATATATTTTATACACTTAAAGAGACTTTACACCTGATCCCTTCGCGTTTGATATTACCACTTAAAAATTCATTTACTTTTAATTCTGGTAATTTACAAAACGCACCGTATCGAACAGCAAACACAAATCAGGGTTTTAGGGTTTAATCCGTCATTCAAATTCGATCGGACGTCGCCGGCGATTTGTTCTCAATTTCTGATCTTTCTCGTCGCTTCGCGTCCTAGTCAGGACTAATCAGCGGTCGTTGAATCGTGACTTAATGGAGGTTGAAAGAGCGGACGGACGAACAGTCAATCAACTGAGGCCGCTAGCTTGTTCGCGGAATGTTTTGAATCGAGCTCATGGCTCGTCTAGTTGGTCTCAAGGTAAGCAATAATTCGATTTCTCTACAATTATCGTCGCAGTGTGTTTTTTCATTGGTGAATTTAGGGTTTATTGTAACTCGCGACTGATTGAAATTGTTGTGGTTGTAGGAGACACTAAGGTGCTCGCGGCTGTGTATGGACCGAAAGCAGGGACTAAGAAGAACGAGAACCCTGAGAAGGCGAGTATTGAAGTGATTTGGAGAACAAAGTCTGGTCAAAATGGTGAGTTTGATTTTAAATTAGCATATTAGATTATTAATTCCAAATCGATTTATTTGTGTTGGGATGAGTTTGATAGATATTTTAAATGTGTAGGGAAAGCAGAAAAGGAATATGAGATGATACTTAAGAGAACATTACAAAGTATTTGTGTTCTGAATGTGTATCCAAACACGACGACCTCAATTATAGTTCAGGTGAGCTGTTAATGCAGTTTGTACACATTGAAGCATCGTTAAAATTTTAGTTGCACGTTATAGCGTGTATCTGAATCCATATTGACAGGTTTTCACAACCATAATATAACCTGAATGTGTGTTTTTTTGTCGTTGGTAGGTTGTCCATGACGATGGTGCTGTATCCTTGGATTTTGGTTCTGTAATTCTTTTGCCATGTAACTTGAAATGTTTTGAAACTTTTTCTATGGGTTTGAAGCAACTTATTTGTTGTGCCAGTGAAGGGGAACATCAATTGTCTTTGTTGATGTTTCGTATTTGTTGTCATTCAATTCTTAATTAGTTTTGCGGCACAAGTCTGAGACATGTGGATTTCAATAGCTAGTTTTTCTGAGGTTCATTACTTGTATTTTTAGAAGATTATGTTGTATGATTTTTCCTTTCTTTGTGATAAATTTCTATCTTATTGGATGGATATCATTGTGTCCAATGTGAATCAGTTGTTTGCTTGACCATTACATAGCTTCTTCCCTGTGCGATAAATGCTGCATGTGCTGCTCTTGTTGATGCTGGGATTCCTCTTAAGCATCTTGCTGGTATGGATTTTATCAGCTTTCTTCACATAAGTATTTGTTCAATTTGTTCAGAAGTTTAGTTCATAATTTTGCAGTTTCAATTTGTTGCTGCGTGGTTGATGGAGGTTATGTGATATTGGATCCTACCAAGCTAGAAGAGCAGGTGATTTAAGTTTGGGTTGGTATTACCCTTATTCAAAGCATCTTGTTTGTATAGTCTAAATTATGTGTTGATGTTACTGAAGAACATGAAGGGATTTGCTTATCTGGTCTTTCCGAATGCAACATGTCTGTTCTTCCTGATGATGCAACCCTCACAGATACCGAACCCGGGGAACTTGGGGTCATCACGTCTGTCACGCATGGTGCTATGGCAGGTATATTTTATGCTGAAGTGTCCATTCACTATTTTTTATCCATGAAATTTATATGTTGATTTTCTCTTTTTGCCTTTTCAGTGGATGATTACCTGAACTGTCTGGAACGTGGGCAAGCTGCAACTGCCAAGTTGTCTGATTTTCTAAGGAGGAGCTTTCAATCACAAATACCAAGTGGTCAGGACTCTGCATGATTTACAAACTAAAATTATAGGATCCGTAATGCCTCAGATATATACAGGTGCTACATTTATTAGTTTATCACTTGCCTGCTTCCTGAGTATTTTGAAAGAGCCTTTTCGAATGGGACCTTCCTCATTACTGTGAGCCCATTTGGCTCCCAGATCTGGGTGGTGCCCGTGGCAACTAAGGATCACGAAGACATCATTTCCTTTCCATTTGAGCATAACTAACTATTGAATTCAACATATGGTAAAAATGTGGTTTTGGACCTTGTACACTTCTTACCTACCACCACGTTTTTTATGTGCAATTATGTAGTTCCTATAACTTGTTGCTGAAATCTTATTAGAATCGGTTTGTATCTCTCTGGTTTATTCTTATATGTTGTCCTATTAGTTTTTTAAGAATACAGTTGCCCAGTCTGATTCTCAACGGTTCAGTGGCTCAGATTCCGGGGTTCGGACTGCGTACAGCCAAAATTTAAATTTTAAATTTAAATTTTAAAACGACGTAGTTTAGGTTTATAATAATTCAAAACAACACAGTTTTACTAAATCCTAATTATAAATATTTGAATCCTTTTCAAAACGACGTAGTTTTGATGTTTAATGACTAAAATCATGTCGATTTATTTATGCTGAAAAGTGTTGTTGGCTACACATGATCCTAATCCCAGATTCCGTGACCAACTGGGTAAGAAATTTTCAACATTTACTGTTGTTTAAATGTTTCATGACTTGAGCAAGAATAATATCAACTAAATTCTACCAACCGAGTCCAATCAAAAATAATTTGACTTGCTTAGTCCTAGGAATCTGTCCCTGCCGGCCGCTGCTTCTCGTGTAAAATATTACTAAAGAAGGCAAGTCAACATTCTATTAAGAAAAGCAAGCCCCAAAAACATTTTTTTATGTTATGGCATCCATTCCACCAAGTTGCTGGGACATTTCAACTTGGTGTACCACTACCAACCCCCTTTACCCTAGGGATATATTGAACACAATTCGTGCTCCTTCTAGCTGCATAACTCATAATAGTAGTCTACACATCTTTCTTACCGTGTTGTATTGCAGACTATGGAGAATCTTAACGACGCGATCACAATCAGACAGCCTCTTATTCCGAACAATGTGCCAGAAGAACTTGCTGGAAATGATAAGCTGATATCATCACTATCAGCTCAGAATTTGGTCATGAAGCCAAATTCCTTACGAGGCGGGTTCAGGACCATGCCCTTCATATTTGGTACTTTCTCACATTCCCATTTCCATCTGCAACATACTTACTTATATATAAGACCTGACTGTTAATATTTTCATGTCTTAGCTTATGAGGCCTTCCTTGATGTTTCGACTTACGGAGTTCTGCCTAACATGATTATCTACCTGGTGAAGAAGTATGGCATGGAAGCTGCTGATGCTACTCAAATTCTGTTTTTATGGTCTGCATCTATATACTCATCACCAAGTATATGTGCACTTATAGCAGATTCATATATTGGGAAATATTGGATGATCGCGATCGGAAGTTCTGTCACTGTCCTGGTACTTTTTCTTTTCCCTTGTCGAATTTATCTTCATTTTATAGAAATATTCTTAACGTTGTCTTGGATTGTCACTTTGCAGGGTATGGCTCTTCTTTGGTTAACAACCATGATCCCTCAAGCAACACCTTGTCATGAAAATGTCTGCTCGCCACAGACTCTACCTCAGCTTAGTCTTCTATATGCATCTCTAATACTTATATCTGTCGGGTCGGAGGCGTAAGGTCATCTACAGCGGCTTTTGGTGCAGATCAGCTAATAACCATTCCAAGTTTTAGTATAAAAATGCAAGACTTTTGGAGAAATACTTCGGATGGTTCTACCTTTTCTCGTACTTGGCGACAATGGTAGCCATGACTCTTATGGTTTTTATTCAAGAAACTTGGGGTTGGAGAATCGGGTTTGGGATCGCTACACTGCTTGCTTTACTATCTGCAGTTTCGTTCTATTCAGGTTCAGCTCTTTACATCAAGTTGAAAGCAAAGCAGGGATTGCTCAGTGGACTTGCACAAGTCCTTGTTGCTTGTTATAAAAAGCGACATGTCAGTTTATCATCGTCAGGTTTGCTGTACCATCACAAGAAAGGCTCGCCATTCGTATCCCCTAGCAATAAATTGAGGTACTGATGCAGGTTTTTATCACCTGTTTAATGTTTTGCATAAAGTTTACATAACTCTTATATTGTTTGTCACTTACAGGGTACTAAACAAAGCATGCGTAGTTGAGCAACAAGATGAAGAATTCACGGTAGGTGACACTGATATCGGGTCTTGGAATGTTTGCACGGTTGAGCAAGTCGAAGAGCTCAAATCTCTTATCAGAGTGATACCACTGTGGTCTAGTGGAATCATTGTCTGTATGACAATTACTCAAACTACATTCATAACACTGCAAGCACTTTCCATGGACCGCCGGGTATTTCTAAATTTTGAAATCCCTGCAGCATCATTCTACATGTTCTGCTTACTTTCTCTGATTCTATGGATTGCTCTATATGATCGCGCGATAATCCCTTTTGCGTCGATGATCATGGGAACATCAGTTCGACTCAGTACCAGACAAAGAATGGGAGTAGGACATGGTTTTTCATTCTTATCAATGGTAGTTGCAGGAATTGTGGAAAAATACCGAAGAACTATGTCAATACCCGAAGCTCATATAATCGGAACAAATTCCATTACCCGTTTCAGCATTATGGCTTGCACCTCAATACTGTTTAATGGGAATAGCAATGGCTTTAACTGCAGTGGCACAGACTGAGTTTTACTACTCAGAGTTACCTAAAAGCATGTCGAGTATAGCGTCTACGTTATTCGCCGTCGGTCTATCTGCCGGAAGTTTGGCATCAAGTTTGCTAGTGAGTATCATTGACAATGCTAATGGAAGTGGAGAAAGCTGGGTTACAAATGATGTCAATGATGGGCATTTTGATTACTACTATTGGCTTCTTGCTGGTTTGAATGTTTTGAATTATGGGTATTTTCTTGCTTGTTGTCGTGCTTATGGTCCTGTTAAGCAACCTGTTGAGCTCCTGTCAGATGAATTTGATGGGAAGGTTGATGAACAAGATTTGTAGTTACTAATATGTATTTATAAATTACGAAAATGGAATTTCAATCGTTAATTTAATTAATCTGATTATCAATATTAAAATTGTATTTTGATTAAAATTGGCGGTTGCTAAATTTGATGATTATCTTACTATTTATAAAGCGCAAGGGGCTTTATTAGCGGTTATGGATTGAGGCCACTTTCCACTTTCCAAAATTACCCTTTGTTTTTTTTTATAATTACTTTTATTCATTTTTTGATTATAATATGTTAAAAACTTTATATAAATTAGATATGCACAGAAATAATCTGTGCATCAAAATACTAGTTTTTAATTAAAATCTCATCCATTTGTCATATTACAAGTAGTTATATAAACCGGGTTAACGTATCCGTGTAGCCAAACGGTCACAGTTGCTGAACCCTCATGTAGGCGAAAAACCCTAACGTGTTCCGATTTGTCTCATCCCGAATCAATGGCCGGATCGAGAATCGTCGCTCGGTTATGCTCAAGATTATCATCATCTTCTCCGAAGCTTAATTCGACTCGTGCCGCACCGTCTGGTACTCCGTTTAAGGCTGCATCCCAGTCAGTCCCTTCTGCTGCTTCCGCTAATCGCAGTTTCTCAATCTCTAGGTACGATGTTCAAATTTTCAAGCGTTAGTGTTGATTGATGTTAATATAAGTGAAGCATTGATTTTCTTGATGCTCAGATTGATGTGATTTGATTTGATTTGTTGTTTTTGGTGTTGATAGATTACCAGAGTTAAGATGTTTAGTGTCAATGATGCCACTGCACAGTGCCATTGCATCTGCGCGCCTTACGTCAATATTGTCTAGTGAGTCCCAGAGCTGGGGATTGATTCCTCAAGGTGAGCCTGCTGATGTTTTTAGTTATGTTGTGTTTATGAATTGTAGCATTTCATGGTTTTAGGTAAGTTAAAAGGAAATTTGCTTCTTAAGACCAGTTCGTGGATTGTAATTTTATTCGCTGGTGTGTGTACTTTATTCGTTTGTTGGTTCGTATAAGCTCATGAAAATGTGGCAGACATGAGTCATGACTGCATTAATGTTAGAACGCTGGTTTGTCTTGCATTATGCTATTTGAGTTAATGTAGCTCCGGGGAGAAGCTGTTGCATTAGTTATTTGCATTATATGGCGTGTTTTGTGTGAGTCAGAGGCTCTGAGTAACGTGAAGAGGAACTGATTGGCTTTTTGCTCACTGGATTGGTCTGACTGTAGCTTTTGGTTTAATGTGTGTGCACTGTGCATATGAAGGTCGTCCTGTGTTCAATGCTTGTGACAGATTTGTGGTTTTTTGAAGATGTTTTCAAAATTGTGTGTACTGAACTCAAATTTTACTTTAACTTTGCAGGAAACTCGATGCCTTTATGAATTTGTTTTGTTCTACAACGAGTTGATTGGAGGGAGTTGGCTCTTTCAAAGGCTATAATGGAAGTGGTACTCTGTAACTTTTTACTTGCGATTTCCTTGTGGATGAATCATTGAGAATTCTAAATATTGAATGTCCTTTCGTGCCTTCAGTACGACTAATGTTTTCAAGGTTCTTCCTCACTTCTAATAATCCGCTGCATATTTTGGCTTCCAGGAACCGTTTAATGATTTTCATTATTTCACATCTTTCCATTTAATGGTCTCATTATCCTCCCATTGTGATTCCTTCTTTGCAACTGTCTTGTTTTTTAAGCATTTAGGAGATTGTCTAAATCCTTATTAATCCGAACCATTGTTTAAGGCTGCTTATGCATTGGTCAGATTTTCAGCAAATGTTGGATATTCGTCACAAAGCATCAACCACATTGCCATCTCTGCCCCGTGAAGATCAATATTCCTCAGATTTACCAAGTAAGAACAACAAAGTCCATTAACCACATGAAGATAATGATCGAAATTCATTCTCATTGCTCTCAAAAGTTGTCAACCAAGCTGCCCTTATTTTGTGTATAATACTTATAGCAGTGTGCAACCACAAAACCTATCACAATAGCCTTGGACCTTATTTGACTCAGTACATTACCACAGTCGGATATGGCAACAGAAGAAAGGGTCCATACAACAATGTCAATAAAGAAGGATTGTGCACCTTCAATTACTTATAAACACCAATAAATGGAGTGGTGGTACGTCTAAGGCTGCCCTTTGAAAAGTTTCAGAGACCAACACTGCAGCCCCCTTTCAATCTAATCAGCTAATATAACTATTGGAAAGAGGATGTGTTACGGCATGCCGCATTAAATCGACATGCTCCCCACATTGCGCATTGTCACATTGATGCGTCTTTGACCAAAGAGTACAACACCCAAGGAACTCAGTATCACACTTTTACTACTTTGAGATACTCCTTTTGAGCTAATCTCACAGTGCTCAGCTGCCAACTCCCCCTGCCATTTCGTACCAGCAGGCTTCGCCTATGTTTCAGTTTTTCATTTATAAGATCAAGGAAATTACATGGTCATCTGTCTGCTGATCCTTGGAACTTACTGCATATTCTGGACTGATGCATTTGAGATTTGGCAGTTAAAAATACTTTGCAACCTCGTTAGAGTCTATGTTTGGCTTCACCACTTCCAAGCTAGGCAAGAATGTGAAAGCAGTTTCAACCGAGGTGGAAAAGGAAACTGAAATCCAAATGTACACCATTTAAACGGAGTAAAGAAGATATCTGCCAGTCGAGCAGTCATCTGTCACAAACAGAACTACCCGTATGCCATCTTCTACTGCCACTCGACTTCAACCACAAGAGCATATATATTCCTCTGTTAGGCGCTGATGGAACTAAAGCCAAAGCAACTGCAGTTTGCCACACTGATGCTTCATCTTGGAACCCAAAACACCTCGCACAGTCTGCCACTTCTTGTCTGAGGATCACATTGGCTGGACTGGATACTAATTTGAGAAGTGCTTCAGGAGAAACCAGCAAATTTTCCGTCGTCAGTTGTGTTATAGTTGTAGCTAGTTTCTAAAGCTCACTAGAGTTTGTGATATCTACATATTGTTTGATAATAATACGCATAAGATCGCGAGGAAAAGTATACACTTCTATATTCATCTGGACTGCTGCTAGTGAACAAAAATTAAAAAACCTGGGTAACTTTTGTAATTCAAAGTAAAACATCAACAAAACAGCAAAAAATGCATGCAAAAATATGGTTGTGCTTTATGAAATCAACAAATGCGACCAAATGTAACTCGATTGCAGCTCACCCAAGTTTATAACTGATACACAAACTTTACTGCAGAAAGCTAAGGAGATTACGAGTAGACGTCGAGGTACCTCAGATAAATGCGAGCACTGATGTGATACACAAGTGATGGTATAAAAGAACTCCAAAGGTGCGCAAGATAGTCATCATTGTCGAGTGAATGGATCCCTGTTGGGGGTGCAGTCTGGCCTTCAATAATTTTTAGTAGTCATGGATTACTTTCCCCCCAGTGCTTCAAAACAATGAAGTGATCCTTGGTGATGACCAACTACACAAGGTTATGCCTCATAAAGCTATGTCAATGGGGCACTTGGCTGAAAAGAACTCAAGCTGTTGATTTCAAACATTCTTCAGGATACATTTTGCTCACGGATGCTACATCTGTCGGTAGCTGATGGGCTCTGGTACCGATGGCAGTCCATGCGTTCATGTTGCACCGAATTCAAGTTTGACCAAACCCTTCACTTTCATGGTTAATGGATGCACAGTCAGTATTGCTCCTCCGCTTCATGAGTTCCCTTGGATTTCTGCAATCCTTCAATATATCTGACATAACTGTTGCTCTTTTGATAATCGAGTTTCTCCTTGCAAATGATGCCTCCTTGTTTTCAACATATGTATCCGGCAAACCAGAGGAATGTGGTACAGATGCCATCTTTTCATTGAGTTCACGGACCATTTCATTCATCCCTTCCCTTTTAAGCTCTTCTTCTAACCTTAAAAAGGTCAGGTATTGAGGAACAATACCCCTTCTGAACATATCCATCGTCTCGGCAAATGCCTGATCTAGTCTACGCATTTTGCATAACAAATGAACCAGCATGGTGCTTGTGGCCAGATCTAGATCCAGTCCTCTAGCCCACATCTCCTTGCTCAATTGCAAAGCAAGCTCAAGCCTCTCCTCCACACATAACATTTTAATCAACTGATGGTACGTAAGCTATCAGGAGTGTGCCCAGATTGGATCATCTTTGTATATAAGTTCATCCCTTCTTCAATTTTCCTAAATTTTAAAAAAAATCTGAAGAAATAATTGTATGTTGTAGCCGTCGGGACAAAACCCCGACTAATCATCATCTTTAGTATCTTACTAGCACCGACAATATCATTTCTCTTGCAAAAACCTTTCACAAGTGAGTTATAGGTGGAAAGAGTCGGTCCAGGTTCAGTCACCAAAAATCTTTCCAACATTCCCATTGCCTCCTTAAATCTACCAGCTTCGCCTAAAGCATCAACAATTGGGTTATACACAACCGCATTAGGTTCAATACCTTCTCTCCTCATCTCTTTCACAAGCTCTAAAGCTATCTCAACACGCCGCATTCTACAGTACCCTTCAACAAGCGTGCCATAAGTCACCACACTAGGTTTCACACCTTCATCCTTCAACTGAGCCCACAGACGCTCAGCATGTTTCAACTTCCTTGACCTAAACCAGCCATTCAAGAGAATATTATACACACGAATAGAGGGAACCCAAGTGGCTTCAGATGCCCTCCTCTTCTCAAAATATGCCGCTGCAAATTTAACAAGCCCCTCTTTGCATAGCGCGTCAAGAAATACTTCAAACATACTCGTACATGACTCTGAATTACTCACATGACCTACCGTACAAGCAAACTCATACGTCCTGATTGCTGATTTCGCCACACCTACATCATCAATAAAAACTTATATATCATACTAACCGAAAACCATCAAGCCTAGCCATTTCAAAAGCATATAAACACGACTGACGATACACAGAATGAAATTACCGCAAACGTACCAGCTCGGCAATACCTCCGAATCATAACAGCAAAAGTATCTCCCGAAACCAATTCTCGCTGCTGCTGCTCATCGCCATCCAAACACTTAACACCAACTCCCAAGCAGAGTCAAAATCTCTAGCTTTACAAACAACATCCACAACAGTATTAAACAATTTACCAGAAGGTATAAATCCAGGCTGCTTTTCAGCCCATAAGTACAGCTTCGATCAATAGCTTCGGAGACGAATCAAAGTAACCAAACACAGCCTCCAGCAACGAACTCACTGGCTTTATTCCAGATTCTTCCAACGCAGCCTCGAAATTCGTGTCAGCCGAAACGCTAGGGTTTCGTATCAACTCGCAAATGGCCTTAAACTCACTAACTGAATACCCAGCTTCTCCGGCTCTGGTAGGTATCAATGAATTGGAAACCGGAGTTTCCGAATAGTTATTTGACTCGGAGGTGACTCGGTTGGCTGGACTCGGCCAATCGATGATCGGATTACCAGGTTCGGAAAGCCATGACTGCTCGGACAAGTACCTAACGAACTCAATACGACAATTAGTGTTGCCGTTTTGTTGGAAACTCTGGAGCGAAACGATAGCGTACCGCCGGAGATTGATCAGTAATCTCATTTCGATGAAGTGAAGTAAATTCCGGTAGACGGCGGCAGAGGTAGGAAGCGCGAGGAGTTCTTAGTATTGGAATTTGCGTTTGAGCCCCATACTTTATATTAATATATGAAGTGACCTGAATGTGTTTAGATATTGTATTTGGGTGTTTAAGTGTAATACATTGCGTTTGCACCCCCTAAGTTTTCTGAATTTCTTTCTCATTGATTTAGTGACAGTGCGAATCGAAGTCAGGTAAAGACCGTGGAACGCTTTGACCCGAATTCAATCTCAGCCATCAATTGATAACTCTTTTTTGAAATCGGACGGTGGAAATATTTTTACTAGAAGATCTCCTCCCTTAATTTCGTACCTTTAAGCAAACTAGCTTGATCGAATCTCAACCGTTGAAAAATGAATCGGACGGTTGAAAGTAAAAGACGTGTCGCATTCTTACTATTTTCCTATTTTTCTTATTTTGATTTATTATTTCGTCCTATTTTCGGATCACTGCTTTGTTTTGTTCATCTGCTTCCTTAGTGACCAAAAAACGAAACCCTAACTTTCTCAATCTGATGCGATTCGGTGGAACGTGAAATTGACTGCGGAATTGTACAATTGCGAAGGGATTGGTGGCGGATTCGGTCGATTCTCGGTGTGTTGTGTTCACTTTTTGTGAAAATCGGTGGTTTAGACGAGTCGGCGTTTGGAAAATCGAGGTATGCTCGTGAATTTCTGATTATGTTTGACTAGTTTTGTTTGAGAATGAGTGATGATTCGTTATTAGATGGTTGTGATTTTTTGAAATTTTTGGTGTTGTTGTGGCGAAACAGATCTGGATATGTGTGTGCATGTATGATGGGAGTGGAGTATTTTGGATTTTGAAAATTAGTGTTTTAATTAGGAGAAAATTGATGGAAAATAAGTTAGGTAACTCAGATGGTGATGAAATTCCAAAGAGAAAACGAACATTGGATTTGAAGAGTATATATGGGTCTGAAAGCTTAGAGGGAGTCAATGTGAGCGCTGAGGTTGGGGATAGTGTTAAGAAGGTGGAGGACGATGGTGTTTGTGGTGAAGGACAGAAGAGGAAGAGGAAGAAAGTAGGTAATAAGGAGGCTGGAGTAAATAGTGTGGATAACTCTGGTAGAAAGAGTGATAAGAGTTTGGATGAAGTTTATAGTGGTGGGACTGGGCTTAGCTTGGCATCCGATGATATGGCGAAAACGCAGGTGGGGTTGAGTCAGAAGTCTAACAGCAGGAGTAATGGATCCTCTAAAAATTCTGATGGCATTTCCCTTGGCTTAGAGGATAATGTAGCAAAGATACCAAAGAGGAAGCGTGATGTGCGTCGTAAGCAGCTTGAGATTGATAAATTTAGTAAAGTGCCGTCTGTGAAGCTGGATACGTATTCTAGCATAGCTGTGGAGCAGACACCTGGGTTGGCCAGTGATTTCTCTACTGAAGTAATTGAGAAGCCTGTACTTGATTCGGAGGAGGAGCCTTTGAAAATTATATTAGAGAAAAAGTTGGAACAATTCAAGGAGAATAGTACTAGAAGATCTAGAAAAACCAGTTTACTCAACTATGAAATTATGGATCCCAGTGGAGGCAGTTCTGATCTTACTTCAAAAGATAAGCAGAGGAAGAGAAAAAGGAAAAATAAGGATAATGTCTGTTTATCTTTGGATGCGTCAAAGAAAAGTTCTCCTGTTAGAGTACCCATTGATAATCGCGATGGATTGTTGGACGACGAGGAAGAGAATCTTGAACAGAATGCAGCAAGAATGCTGTCTTCCAGGTTTAACCCTGACCTTACTGGATTTTCATTTGACAGAAAAGATTCTTCAAATGATTTTTCTGTGGAACAATCTACTAGAGAAGGATTTAGACTACATAGTCAGAGTGCTATGGACGATTCCGACTCTGCACTGGATGAAAATGGGGTAGTGTTGAGACCTAGGAAGGAGCTCAAGGCAAAGAGTCTTTCCCGGAAAAGGCGCCATTTCTATGAAGTCGTGTCTGAAGATTTAGATCCTTGCTGGGTCCTGAAGAAACGAATCAAGGTATTTTGGCCCTTAGACAAAAGTTGGTATATTGGCCTTATAAAAGACTATGACCCCAAAAAGAAGCAACACCAAGTAAAGTATGAAGATCGTGAAGAAGAATGGATTGATCTTCGGAGTGAGAGATTCAAACTCCTTCTCTTTCCTAGTGAAATTCCTTGCAGAGCTGAGAAAACACGGTTGACGGTTAGGGATTTTCAATCTGAGCAGAAGAAAGTCGTTGTTGACACTAAAATGTCTAGTGGCATGGCAAATTTTAAGGACACAGAGCCCATTATTTCTTGGTTGTCCCGAACAAAAAAAAACTCAACACAGCTTCCTCAGGCCGTATGAAAAGAGTAGATTCTGGTCTCAAATCCCGAACGGAAAACCAGTTGGGTTCTGCAGGAACATCTAAGGGTGACATAAATCAGTCTTGTCAAGCAACTTTTCCAGTTGAACTGATTAATATTCATGGGGTCGGGGGGATCGCCGATGATGAGTCATCTAGTTTGAGAATTGCCAACTTTCCTGCTGTATATTCCCGGAGAAGATTTCGCAACCACAAGAAATCTGTTAACTCAGAAGATGGAAACGTGTTTAAATTTGCATCTGATCGAGTAGTATATTTTGATCGTTTAGTTGAGAATTCGCTGAAGCGAGGGGAAATTGATGCATTTATGGGATATGAAGATAACCAGAATCTTTTATGTGTTGCTGATATTGATGAGTTGCTTAGCCAGCTTGCTACTGCTAACTTATGCGACTTTAAACTCAGTCTTAGTCCGTCAGGATTCTCAGTTTTGGAGCATGTACCTTTGGTTGACTACGGCTGGTTGCTGCATTCTATATTTCTCCTTCACTACGGTGCCATCTCTTGTTTGTGGCCTGAAGTTCAGTTGGAGATATTTTTTATTGATAATATTGCTGGAATCAAGTTATTTCTGTTTGAAAAGTGTTTGATTCAGGCCTTGTCAATTATATTTCAAATCTTTTCTACTTTCCACCGCTACCCTGATTCGGGCCAGTATATTGACCTGAAAAAGCCAGTTACGTCAGTGAGGGTCAACTTTGCATCCCTTTATGATCCCAAAAAGAAATTTTCGTACTCGTTTTCTTTCTTTTCCCAGTTAAGAGGTACTGAATGGTCATATTTGGATGTTGAGCTCAAGAGACATGCGTGCTTATGAAGCAACTTGACCTTCCTGAATGTACATATGCCAATATTGACGCCCTACTGTCATGGAATCAAATGTCCAGTATGGCTTTGAAGAAATGGCCTTCAGCTGAGGTACTCTTTAACTTTGTTTCTTATAATCCCATCAAAATTGCTTTCCGTTTTCATTAATATCAAATAGTTTTTAATCACCAGTTACAATGCCCTCAATATCTTTTTTGGAAAATTACAAAAAAAATCTGAAAGGGATAGATACTTAATTTACATTTATATTTTTACAGAATGATGGCAAATGTAAAGAACATTCGTTGTTCGGTGTTTTGTCTTCAACCACCCTTGTTCAACATCTTGAACAGCTGATTGGACCACGAATTAATAACGACTCTATAGCCAGCAATTCTTTTCCATCTTCAGAGTGCACTGAAATCTCTGAGAGATGTATTATCAACTTCTATCCGGAACCCTGTAATGGAAGTATTGAGATAGATTTCTATAATGGCTCGAAGACTTTGGGGAAAATAAAGTTTCTGTTCGTAATTGTTCAGATCAAATAGCAGCAGATGAAACCGTTGATGTCAACAAAAAAATGAACGTCAAGGAGCATTTTATAAAAGATAGCGGAAAAAGCAGTCGATTTGGTACTGAATCGAGTGTTCTGAATCAAAAAACTGGACAAATCAATGAACGATCAGGCTGCCAGATTGATGTTAATCCATCAGGATCCCAACTTCTATCTTTGAAGTCCCCAATTTTACCCGATAAACCCCATTTAAGAAGACAATTGCGTGTGAATCGTCATGGTGTTAATGACTCATCAAATGTCCACATCAGCGAAAACGGTGATGAGAAGGCATATGTAGTTGATTTAGCTGCACAATTGAAACTGGGTGTAATTTCCGGGAACAATCCTACAGCGCCAAGAAGCATGGGACGTCGTACGAAAAACATGTCACCATCTTTTGGACCTTTTTCACGTGCTTGGCATGATGGACAGACTGAAATGGATCGGAATGGCTGCAAGAGTGGAAAGAAGAAGCTACGGGCAGTGACACAGGCTTCAAATTCCTTACCTGATGTGGATAGTGGTTGAAATTCGAAACAGAGAGTTGCTCCGTTGCAGGAGCATTCCCATAAAAAGATGAAAAAAGCATTAGAGAATAAGACTGTTGACAGCCCGAGAAGTCACCTTGATGTGTTGTCTTGTGCAGGAAATATCTTGATTATTCTTGAGGACAGATGTTGGAGAGAAACTGAAGCTCAAGTGTTTCTTCAACCTGCTGATCATAACGAGTGGGTCTTGTCAGTGAAGGTGGCTGGGACTGAGAAGTACACATACAAGGCAAATCAGTTGCTACAGTCTGGAGCAACTAACCGCTTTACCTATGCTATGATGTGGAAAGGGGGAAAGGACTGGACTTTTGAGTTCCCAGATAGGAGTCAGTGGGTGCTTTTCAAAGAAATGCACAATGAGTGCTACAATAGGAACCTCCGTGCTGGATCAGTAAAAATTATTCCTATTCCTGGTGTTCGACTGGTTGAGGATTTTGATGATAACATATCAGAAGCAACACCATTTTCTTTTCATCCCGACTATTATTTGCAAAGTGAAACTGATGTCGAAATAGCACTGAATCCTTCGAGAGTCTTATATGATATGGACAGTGAAGATGAGCAGTGGCTTTCAAATAATCAGATGTCTTCAGATGATAATGCAGATGAAGAACTAATTTTATCTGAAGAGTTCTTTGAGAAGATGATGGATATTTGAAAAAGCCGCAT
>QZGG01003093.1:0-27773 GCA_006409495.1 Sedum album
TTGACGTACCAGTTGGTGGTACTGATGGTGCTGATGAGGTTGAGGTCTCAAGGGAGACTGTTGAGGCTGTTGTGGCAGCAAGGGCTGCTGAAGCCACCGAGGAGGAACTGGAGAAGGAAGACCAGGCCGCTGCTGCTGTGCTAGAACGCATGAAGGCCCTGGTTAAGGACAAAGGTCCTAGTAGTTCCGGAGTCCAAAGGGAGGACTCAGAAGGTGACGACCTCAGTGCCGAGATAGAGGCAGGTGCTGATGAGTCCAGGGACCAGGCGAAGTCCTTCGATGACTATTTGGAGGAGTTGGCAGATATGGGAAGAATCGCTGCCCCAGATTCCTTGATAGAGAAGTCAGCAGCTCCGGACTCTTCAGAGAGCAGTGAGGATGTCCAGGTGATTGAGAAACCTGAGTCTTTCAAGAAGGGACCAGTCAAGAAGGGAAAGACCCCTGCTTCACAGATCAGGTTGCTACCCATCAGAAAAGCCAGCAAGAAACCCAAGAGAGAGCTTGAGGACCCTGAGGAAACTCAGGAACCAGCTAAGAGGGTCAAGGGACCCAAGAAGGAAATGTTGGAAGAGTTGCTGTGCACGGAGGAGTGGTTCCGTGAGCAGAGACTTGATGGTCTGCTGGAGTTGTTCAGAAGTCAAGGCTGGGAGAGCCTTCTGAGTGGTGAGGAACTGGTTAGCCCAAGTAAGGTCCTGGAGTTCTACTCGGACCTGACCAAGGAGGTCAAGGGGAAGAACGTCTACCTGAACTTCAGGGTTGGAGGTGAGGACCTGAGAGTGTCGAGTCTGGACCTCTCCCATCTGCTAGGGATCCCTCATCAGGGATTTGATCACTTCGTGAAGGGAGTGTGGCCCCCAGAGGCTGGGGATAGGTACGCAGTTCAGAAGAGGGTCTGCGGTACAGTGGAGCCGGGCAAGGTGTCCACGAAGTCCATGACTGTGAAGGTGAAGATCCTTCACAAGCTTCTGGTGACCAACTTCATGCAGAGGGGGTCCAAGACTAGCTTTGTCCAGCTGGAGGACGTGCTGCTCTTGGACAAGTTGCTCAGGAAGGAGAAGATCAATCTCCCTAAGTTGGTTCTCCACCAGATGGAGTACCTCAGCGGGTACGGCGTGCTAGGCTTCCCTCGGATCATAAAGAAGATCCTTCAGTACAATGACGTCTATGGGGCCCCAGATGATGAAGTCCCTATCACTAAGAGCTTCGACTCCCTGCTGTTCAAGAAGCTGGGACTGGTATTTGATGAGACCCAAGGATGGGTTCGTGACCCTTCGAGGCAGATTGGGGACCAGACAGCAGCTGAGGCAGAGACCTCCGTGGATCAGATACCTCAAGAGGTCAGTGGGGACCTTGAGCAGAGGTTGATTGCCCTGGAGGCCGGGCAAAGGGAAGTGAAGGCAATGTTGGCTGAGGTCCTGGACTTGCTAAGAAACTGAGGGCCCTGATATCAGAATGCAGATCCAATATCCCACATATGACTAGTCCTGTTCTTGACCCCCCCCCAAAAACTTATCTTTTTTTGAAAACTATCAATGCATGCACTTTTGACTTTTAATGTTTAAGTTTGAAGTTTGCATAATTTCGATCTTATTACATGTTTGCATGATCATTGTTTTGGCTTATTTGTGTAACTTTCCGCCCTTATTTGATAATGCCAAAAGGGGGAAGAGTTATGGGTATCTCACTCAGGGGGAATCATATCAGGGACCTGTCTCTGATACTCGAGTGAGAGCCCTGGTTAGGGTTAAGGGGGAACTGTCCATACTTGCGACTCACTAGATAGACTAGACAGTCCATTGCTCTGATATGATTTTGTTATATTGTCTATCATATGTTTGTCATCATCAAAAAGGGGGAAATTGTTAGATCCTGAGGTTCACATCCCTCAAGAGGGTTTGGAGGTTCGGATACCTCTTGTGAACTCAAAGGATCTTCATACCCATGTTTTGATGATGACAGCATTCATTTGATGTCTTAAGTGAAGTGTTCAGGTTGATGTACCTGAGCAATGGACAGAAGGACTTGACATTCATGAAGGACTTGATGGGATCAAGTACCTGGGATTAGCATTCAGGGACCTGAGGACACAGCAGATCACGTGAAGGACAGCTGTACAAGAAAGAGAAAAGCTTGCTGCAGAAAGTACCAATCTAGCCGTCCTTGGAACTCGAGAATATCTTAGAGATATTGGAGAGCATGCTGCACCTAGTGGACAATAGGAGACCATGCTCTACCTAGTGGACAATAGGAGGGCAGCCGAAAGCACAAAGGGAACAGTGCCACGGACAAGACCCTGCACGTGGGTCTCTATTCAAAATGCAAAGGATTGGAGCCATTTTGAATTGTCCCTCCCATTCGAAACTCAAGCACAACTCAAGAATCTAGAGAGTGATTCAAGTGAGTTTGAAGATCTTCTTGTGTAAGGCTAAAGTGCGTCAAGGAGATAAGCTTGGAGTTGAAGGTCTGAAGGACCTGGTGGCAGGAGGACATCCCAGCAGCAGTGCAAGGGATCTCAGGAGCAACCAAGGGTGTTCTGTGTAAGGCTGAAGTGCATCAGAACCCAGATCCTTGGTGTGTGAGAGCTACAACAGATTCAGGGGGAATCGTGTGAAGGTAGCTTCTCCGAAGTCACGAACGGGGGTCCTGACCCCGGGTGAGCTGACTTTTGTGTTGTAATAGCTTGTGTTGTTGTTACATAGTACAAACTATTGTTTTGTATAGTCGATTGATTTAATAAAGAAATCATTCGACATCATTTCCGCTGCGTGTATACTTGTGAAGTCCCTGCAGTCTGGGATCAGGTCCCTAACAGTTCCTGAGTCCCTAGATACACTAACCACGGTCCTTCAGGAATCATTTGTCTATTTCTTTGCATAAAAACTTGATTTGAATGGTAAGAATAGAAACTGTGGATGATTTCAAAATCCATGTGCACTTTCTTGTCTTCGCTCGTTCAGACATGTTACTCCCATCATTCGACCCTACCCATTGTTTTTTGTCTATATACTCATGTGGTTTTATTATTAGGATGAAAAGGAATATCATGCATGTATAGGTCTGAATTATTGTAACATGTGAACTTTCTTTTTCAGTTTTTGCTTTCTAAGAAATAAGAAATGTCTAATATACCGGTTCTCAGTGCACTCTGAAAATTAGATAAAGAAAATATCTTTGGAGTACCGATTTAACGGTCAGTCATCTAATTTTTGAGTTTCTAATCTCAGAGGTCGATTATTCAAACCCTCCCCGATGCATTTCCGCATTGAGTCAAAATAGTACTCCCTCTGTCCCATAATGTTTGTCCACTTTCCTTTTTGTGTGTCTTCTAATGTTTGTCCACTTTCATTCATTCACAATCACATATTTTATCTTTCCTCTCAAATTCTTTTAAATCATTCATTTTAACCACACATTTTACACTCATTACTACCTTATATACCGTGAAATATATGATTTTGGACAAACTTATGGGATGGAGAGAGTAATATGCAAGGAATAAATGACCAAAATTTACATTAATTGGATTTTTGATAAGCACCAAACAGAGATTATGTCATAAAGTATCTTCAAAGATGCTTTTGAGTTTCGTATCGTGAGTGGCTATTGGTGAATGGTGAATGGTGCAGGGTACACTTTATAGAGTATATATAGTAACTCTGTTTAGTAACAGTGTTGCACCGACAGTATAGATTAGATTAAAACTTTGTACCAAAACATCATCATCTGTGTATGGTAATTGACCTGTTTTTCATTTTTGAACCAACAAATATCTTCACAACAGGGGATTGGGGAATCACAAGTCATGTAGAAAACTGACCCCAAATGAGAAATATGTGCTATTTTCTTCATTAGAAATGAATGTACACAAATATTTATGCAGAACCGAAATCTCTCCTCTCCTAACGTCTGTATTTGTATATCGCGGTATCAATGTGTTTATAATATTAAGTATATTTTGGCAATGTCGAACCATTTTACTGAGTTTTCCCTAAAGTAGCCAGTGTTTCTTCTTGGGTTTCCGCGGAGGCGGTGCATCTACAATCAAGTTCCCAATTTCATTATGTAAGATATTTGATTGGTACACAGTTGCAAGGCAAGTAATTGGACGTGACATACCTTTGATCTCATAGAGTGAATTGTAATGCACTTCCGACCAGAAGCTCAACCATAGCTCTACATAGAATATCAAAAATTAGCACCCATATTACTAGTTGCACAAAATATTTTTTGAGTCTATTGGCAGATGACCCAAGCAATTAGCAAACACAATGTTGGCTCAGGAAACACACCTCGGTTATGGGTCTGGAGCCGTGGAACTATTTCAACAAAACAAGTATCTCTGAATGAAGTCAGAAGGCATATCTTGGCTTCAAACTGCAATAGATGGATAGTAAGGTTGGAAAAGGATCCGAGCCATGGACATTTATTTATATGCAACATCAACAACCTATATGATCATGCACAACCAAGTTGATAACAGACACTCACCTTATCAGCTGCTGCTTGCAAAGTGACGTGATCACCCCACTCACCAGATCTGCATTATTGCAGAAACAACTTACATGCATCGATACTGTCATCTTGAGCATGATAATATGTCACTGTGTGACCTACTTTTTGTACAAAAAATTATGGAAAATAAAAACCAGTCAAGTGTTACCTACTTGGCCATTTTCTTGCAATAGGTTGAATACTTCATGGGGACATAGCTTTCATATAGCTGTCGGTGGTCTTTAAGCTGGAACGTAAAATGCTTATTACACTCAAAATAAAAGTAAATGCATTCAACTATTTTAGATTTTTTACATATAGAGATATGCACTCTAATTTGCCAATCTTTAAGTCAAAGGACAGTACCTGTTTCACAACATCCTTCCTGACATTCTTGTGATACTCAGGGTTCTTGAACAACTGGTCTGAAATGGCACGGAACTGCAACGATGAACATTGGTGAAATGAGATCCCATCACACAAAAATGAAAAATGTTTTGGTACGATCCACACACCTGACAATTTCCATCCCCTGAAACTCTCACTTCATATAGACCATACACATCGAGCCTGAGAGATGTATGCAATACTGTTATTAGAATAAATATGAGTGAATCCTGTAAAGACTCAATCTGAATAAAAATTGTCAATAACTTGAAAAATGGCTTAAGATCTAGCTGTTCAATACCAATCTTATTTGTTCATTCAATTAAAGAGGATAGTCATAACTTCATAAAAAGCCAACAACCATAAAAGTGGAAAATTTTATTTATTGGATAAGATATCCACTAAAGGAGAACTAAAGGAAAACAAAATGGATAGGTAACTTAGAAATTATGAACATAGTAAAAGGCAAAGCTTTCCAATATGAGTATCAAAAAATAAATTGATAATCCTTGATGAAAAGTTCTGCCATTTAAAATAAAGATGAATGTGTATCACATTAAAAATGAATCAGGCAATCAGTATACATCAACTACGAGAGAACTGAGATTAAAAAGGTGAGTCCACCAAGTCCGCATAGAAATCAACATGTCCTAAACTTTTAGCACCAATACCAAAAATAATAAGAAAATAAGATTTTAAATTGTGGACAAGCAATCATTTGTAATCTCGACCAACCACTCAACATGTATTATTGTCTATCACTCGAAACATGTACTATCCAATTATATCTTTGAAAAAAAAGAGAATAATAATACAGATAATTTCCTTTTTAGTACATTACATTTAAAGAAAAACAATGGGCAATTAAATACTATTATACTATAAACGCCAGAGGGAGATAGATCATTAAAATGCATGATACTTCTATTATTCATATTTACACCTGAAAAGAGGTTTCACAGTTTACTTTTTAATATAGTAAATAATTTGAAGCAGAAATTTAATCATGAGTGGGAAAATTGGAAAGTTGCCAAGCAGATGTCACAAAAAAGATTTGTGTTTCCATGGTCATTTAAAAGCGTATTGGGCGAATAAGCTATTTTCATATTCAGAGCAGCTTATCTGGAGGAATGTGCACTGTCACTGTTTTGCCTAATTACTAGAATTGCCTCTTCTATCAATCCGTGTACACTTGCAGATTATAATTACATAGAAAATTGCACATTTGATTCAATTCTTCGTCAACTGTTCATATTATACTCAGGACACACTCGGCAATATTTAAGGGAAAGACATACCTTTGAAGCAAGCGCTGATGATCCAAACTCGCATCACTTATGTTGGGAAAGTAGGTGTTTATTTTAGGGAACATGCTGACAGCAAGAAAAAGTATCAGTTGCATTAATAAAAAAGAGTATTAGCACTTTCACTTGTTAGAAAGAAATGACTGAAAACAATAGTTAAGCACAGCATGATAAGTGGGTGCTACACATGAAGCTAAATTTATACTCCGTGGTAGATTTCAAAAGAATCCTAAAAGTCTTAAGTTGGTAGTCTGAGCATGATTTCAGAATCTTAATGTAAAATCCGATGATACTTTAAAGTTTGAAATCTTACGGAACAGGTGCCAGATTAGATAGCCGCCTAGCAACTGCACCGTCAATCTTTGCATACTCCTCCGACAGCACTAATGCAATCATCCGATCATCCTCCTGCTCGCTACTCATGGAAGTTGAGTTGGAACATTCACCCGTGCTCTGGTTTGCAGGTAGCATCTTGTATAACCCACCAAAAAAAAGCAAAACAATCCTACTTGCAAACCTAAAAAACAGAAAAACATCTCCATCAGCTGCAGAGACTAAAAATCAAAAAATGACGAAGACAATTCAAATGAACGTGTAAAAAGGAAAAAACCGTAGAATCACAAAAAAGTTCACTTTTGAACAAGAAAAAACATTGTTATGAATCTTGGGTGACCTAACCTCCACAAATTCTCAACGCTTTTCAGCAAGAATGACCGAAAGGAAGCATAGTTCCGGTGATTTACAGTTCACAAAAGTCAAATGAACGAAAAAACACATTACAAAACAAATTGTTAAAGAAAAACAGCAGCTTTGATCGGAATGGGATTAATTATCTGGGGAGATTTGAAAAGGGAAAAACCCTAAAATCAAATGACGTGTATACAAACCCTAATAATGGATGATAAAAATCAATACAGAAAAATTGCAACGTAATGGAAGATGGGGAGCGTACCGGTGATCAATTTCGATATGCGAACATAGTTGAATTGATCAAAATTCAATTCATATCGGAATTGGGGATTTTGATGACTTCGCTGCCGCTGTTTTTGTTGATGATAATAATATCTTAACCACTTTCGGATTGGACTCTCGGTTTATAATTTTTAAAAGTCAGACACTGTAATATGAGCATCAGCGATTGAGCTGCCTTTTTTAAAATTTATTTGCGTACCTCAAAGTTTGTCAACTTTTTATTATTATTTTTGTACTAAGGTATATAATAATTAAAGTGAATAAATATTGTGAGACGGAGCGCGTACAATATTGCAACGATCTTAATTATTAAATTGCGTCATATTTATTGAACTCTAACTGCATCCTTTGCAAAACTGCATAATTTTATTTGCTGTAAAATGTTGTTGGATAATACTGGATGCTAATCCCAGTTGAGCAGGCTGAGTTCTTGTCTTCTTGAGCGGAGATCAGAGTTCGACTACATTTCAAATGGCATCTTCAAGAAAATACTCGTAGAGAATGAAAAAACTCAACCAGGCAGGAACCTTGACATAAAAGAGGATAGAAACCTAGGGGCAGCATCCTAGTCATCCCAAGAAATTGAGTTCCTTAAAGAAAATTGAGCCAGGGAATCAGCACAACTATTAGCCTCTCGTCGAATGAGACTAACAGACCAGCCCTTATTGATAGCTAATAAATTCAGAATGTCATTCAGCCAGCACTGATCCTGTACAAGCACTTTAGGATAATAAGAAACAGCATCAAAAACATTGGTACTATCCGTTTCAAAAAGAACTTTCCCAACACCCATTTTTTGAGCTAACCGCAAACCCAAAAGCAGCGCTCTTCCTTCTGCTCCAAAAACCGAATTTACACTACTAATAACTTGCGTATTTACATAGTAGACATAACCATCCTTGTTTTGGGTGGATCCAAATGATCCAAAGTTGTGAGGTCATCCAACAAAAAGATATCTTTTGTAAAAACTAGGCAAGTATTGGATTGACATGACAACCTTCTGTTATGTATCCATTGATAAATGTGAGATTTTTTTCTCTAAAAACCAGACGATTCTGCCGCTGGCGGATGCCCCTGTAAATAGCCACATCTCTTTTAAACAGGCCCAACCTTTTGTTGGGCATATAGTCAACTTATTGTTTGTTCGTATTCTGATTCACCAGTTTGACCCATCGCCTCTTGTTTTACGATCAAAACTAGTTGAAAATGGAAGGAATGACATGAATGACCCCCTCCCCTAGCCACAAATTGTTGAGGAGCATTTGGTATCTGAATATAAGTTTGTCCAACACATTTCTTTAGGTTTCTTTCCTTTTAGTAGCTTTCTTATCCTTTCAGCTTCCTCTTCCTTGCCTAAGGACGAGTATATGTTGGATAAAAGAATATATCTACCCGGGTTACAAGCATTCAACTCGAGCAAAGCTTTTGCAGCTTCTTCTGCCAATTCAAAATCTGAATGAATTTGACATGCACCTAATAATGAACCCCACACACAAATGCCCGGCGCTATAGGCATTCTATCAATGAAGTGACGTGCCTCAACTAACTGACCCGCTCGCCCTAATAGATCCACCAGCACGCATAATGTTCAAGCTGCGGCGTGATTCCAAAATTCCCCTTCCATTGATTCAAAATGCTCCCATCCTTCAGCTACTAGTCCGGAGTGACTGCAGGCAGACAATACCGATACGAATGTGATGAGATCAGGCTTTACTTGAGTCCGCATCTGATCATATAAGAGAAGCGCTTCCTTCCCATGCCCATGAATTGCATAACCAGATATCATGGTGCTCCATGTTACTGAGCTTCTTTCCCGCATCACATCAAACAATAGACGCGCATATTTGATGCTTCCGCATTTTACATAAAGATCAATCAAAGCTGTTCCCAGAGACACTTGATTCATGGACAAAATCTGAGAACGATTACAATTGAACAATACAACCAAGCTGCAGAGACCTTAAAATACATCCAGCGCGTACTAAGCTGAGAAGGGTGACATTATCAGGTGCCAATCCATTTAATCTCATTTCAACGAAGTGTCTAAGAGCCTCAACAGGGGCATCCGCTTGTACATAAGCTTCAATCATGGAAGACCAAGAGACCAAATCCTTGTCCACAATTTGACAGAAAATAGACCTCGAAAGATCAATCCTGCCAGTCCTAGCAAACATTCTCAACGCTGTATTTAAAACCAACTGATCCGAACGATATCTTCCAGCCAAAACAAATCTAAATATACTATGAGCATCAGTCTCATCATAAATACACGCCATGACATTCAACAGCGCAGACCTCGTGACAAAAACATCCTCATCCACCATACGTCTGAACAACAAAATACCATCTCGACAACATCTATTCAACGCATACACACCAATCATCGAACTCCACGTAACACTACTCCTCGTCTCAAGCATTTCATCAAACACTTGGCGTGCAAGATCACTTCGTCCACACTTCCCATACATTCCTATAAAAGAATTACACACCACAACATCAACAACATATCCAAACTTAACAACATCGCAATGTACACTACATCCAAACGGCAATTCAGCTACAAATCCAGCAGCCTTAAGAACAAACGGAAAAGTAAAATGATCTGGAGTGAAAGCGCCTAATCTACGAATGTGGCGGTAGAGTGAAATCGAGCTGTGTAACTCATTAGAATCGACGAAGGCACGTAGCATGACATTGAAGATGAAAATGTCGAAGGTGGTGGCGGTAGTGGTGGTGGAGAAGAGAGTGTAAGCGTCGTGGATGGAGTTGATGGAAGCGTAGTGAGCGATGAGTTTGGTGGAGAAGAAGATGTTTGAGGCTAAACCGGATTTCAGCGTAGCGGCGTGGACGGAGTTTAGTGCGGTTAGAGTCGTGCATTGCTTGATGAATGCTATGCATGTTTCTGCTGCTACGAATGCTCTCATCACCACCGAGTTTGAATTCTCGGTAGAGCTTGTGTAAAACGACGACGTTTGGTTAGCTGACTTGTACTATCTCGTGATGCAAATGATTAGTACTATTGGGCCAGATTAGTGGGCCGCATTAGTGGGCTGATGGATATGAATTACTCCCTCTGTCCCATAATGTTTGTCCACTTTCCTTTTTGAGTGTCCCCTAATGTTTGTCCACTTTCATTCATTCACAACCACATATTTTATCTTTCCTCTCAATTTTTTTTAAATCTTTCATTCTCAACCACACATTTTACATTTATTATTACCTTAAATACCGTAAAATTTATGCTTTTGGACAAACTTAAGGGGACGGAGGGAGTATGAATTACTCTCTCCGTCCTTGTTTGTCCAAAAGCAGCGCGGTTTTTAAGGTAGAAAAAAAGTATGAAATGTGTGGTTGAGAATAAATGATTTATAAATATATGAGTAAAAAAGTAGAATATGTGGTTGATATTGAAAGAAAGTGGACAACCTTAAGGGGACGCTCAAAATGGAAAGTGGACAAACATTATGGAACAGAGGGAGTATGAATTATGAATTATGATTGATAGATACGCTGCTGATGTAGCTTTCTTATCTCATCGATGCGTCGTCGCTAACGTGTCAACATCCGAAACCAAAACGTCGCCGTTCTCAACATCTCGCCACTAAAACTACGTCGTTTCTCTTCCGTTGAAAGGAGCACTCGGCTCACTTCTCGTCGAAACTCCATCGCACTAAAATTGAAGACTAAGAAAGCTCGATGACGCCAGTAGGTAAGTCAATCATGAAACCTAATCCACACTCTTCATCAAGTATTTCACAAGTACTTCGCGTTGACTTTCATCATCAATTTGTTTCATTTACAGCTTAGCTTGTTACTATGCTTTCGATCGCCATGACTACTCCTACATGTTCCGCTAGCTTTACGAAACTAGCAGTCTTCATTTTGATGCTATCGAAGATTGCGGAGTCCAGTTTTATAGCTTACAATACTTCGGCAGGCGTGGTTCCCGAGAAGCTCAATGTTCATTTGGTTGCGCATACTCATGATGATGTTGGTTGGCTTAAGACTGTTGATCAGTATTATGTTGGATCCAATAACTCAATTCAGGTTTGTTAGATTTTTGGATTTCACTCACTTGAATTGAATCTCGTTAGGGAATTGGATTGGTGTTATTATGTTAGTTACATTTGTTTTATGTTTTTGTAGGGTGCATGTGTGCAGAATGTGTTGGACTCGCTTATTCCAGCTCTACTAGCTGACAGAAATCGGAAATTTATTTATGTTGAACAGGTTTGCTATTAAGATAGAGCTGTGTTTGTTGTTTAATTTTTTAATTTTGTGTTATTTTAGAAATTGTCTTACTTGGGTGATGATGATTTTACTTTTCATTCATTGATCCAGGCATTTTTCCAACGATGGTGGAGACAGCAGAGCGAGACAATGAAGACTGTTGTTAAGAAGCTTGTCAACTCTGGCCAGCTAGAATTTATGTTAGTCTCAGTTTTCCTTTTTAGATGACCTGAAGTATAATAGTAGAATGAATAGGAAGACATTACATCTAGTTCAGGTTTTGATGCTATGTATTTTCTTTGTCGCTTATTTGATAGGTGAATTTTATTGTAAGGAAATCCTGGATTCCTGGCTGAGTCAAACATCAATGCTTGGTTTGCTCATCAAAATTTCTGCAAATATCAGTTTCTAAATATTTTTATTTCAGAAATGGGGGAATGTGCATGCATGATGAAGCATCACCACACTACATTGACATGATTGATCAAACGACTCTTGGTCATAGATATATCAAGGATCAGTTTGGTGTGACTCCTAGAATTGGTTGGCAAATTGACCCTTTCGGGCACGCTGCTGTCCAGGCATATTTATTGGGCGCAGAAGTATGCACATTGATTTCTTATTCAGTTCTTGAATAATATGTTCAACATATATGTCAATAGACAAGTCTGTTCTACACTTTAAAGAGTGATGCATTAAAATTTTAATAAAAACTAATTATATCTAAATTTTAACATCTCTGAATACTGTACATGCGTAGGTAGGATTTGACTCTGTGTACTTTGGGAGGATCGATTATCAGGATAGAGCCAAGCGATACAATGAAAAAACTCTTGAGGTTGTATGGCGTGGTTCTAAAAGCCTTGGATCAAGTGCGGAGGTGAGTCCATAAACAGCTCTGTTACGCTCTATAGTAGGTTTCCTGCTTTTCGTTATGGCATCAGGACTAGTTTTGAGGATTTTGATTAATGCTCCTCACTTATCAATCCTGTCTGCAGATTTTTGCTGGCGCTTTTCCTAAAAATTACGAACCACCTCCAGGGGGTTTCTACTTTGAAGTGAATGACCCTTCTCCAGTTATTCAGGTATTCTGTAAGTATTAGATGCATTTATCTTTGTTCTTACGGCTTATGTGAATGTTTTTAGTCTGTGAGGGACAAACCATATGCAGAAAGCAACTCATTAGTTTGTATAACGAGAAAATATATGAAAATATTTGCTTATCAGCGTAGATGACCAGAAAACAGGCAAGGTACATCAACAGTATCGCAATAAACATCCATGGCATTTCTGTCACTATTGGAAAGCAACAAAGAATAACATCTAAGCTTGAGATCAGTCAATATTTATTGCTGGTCTTGGAACTCTTTTAGCATCTTGATAATGGTGTGAATTTTGTGTCACCAATATCACTCAAAAGTGGCATGTTTTTTCACCTGAAGGCATCCTTTTAATGTATGAATCTTAATTTTCTAAACACAGGATGATATGAACTTGTTTGATTACAATGTTCAAGAACGGGTAAACGATTTTGTTAGTGCTGCCATATCCCAGGTAATATTTGCTTATCAGTTAAACTAGGCTACAACTAATTTCACCTCAGCCCATCAGTACTTGGCTGAATGGTGTGAGGTGGTGGCTGATATCCCTCACACCCAGGTTTGAAAGCCACACTGGCAGTATGATTCAGGTAATGTAACTGGTAAAATGATGTTGCATTAGTCTAGTCTGTGATAAACTTATCTATTGTTGCCAGGCTAACATCACCAGAACAAATCATATTATGTGGACAATGGGAACTGACTTCAAATATCAGTATGCCAATTCATGGTTTCGCCAGATGGACAAGTTCATCCATTATGTCAACCTGGTAAGTCTTTAACAAGTGATTATGTGGTGGTTTTATAGATGAGGGCAGAAGAGTTGTGGCGAGGAAGTTAATTCGTCTGCCAAAACTTACTTGATAGTTAACCTCGCCAATTTAGCTTAGTATTCTAATCAAGCTTATTCATAGGATTACATAATAGTGCCCGAAAATCTTGGGCTTATTATTTTAATCTGGTACTCTCCATTTGGCATTGCATTGTTCCTGAGTCTGTGGTTATTAAGTGTCCCTGAGTGTGCGGTTGTTGTCATGGGTGTGCGTAATCCATTCACATGTAAAATAGCAGTTTGTGATGACGAGCAACGCAATTAGTCCCCTGATTATGCGTGCAATGTTATTTGTTTATCAACTATATATTCACTCTATCAAAATAATCGTGTAATTATTATTAAATAATTGTAAATATGACTAATTGGATCCTTATATTAATGTTGACAACAAAAATTTATAGGATGGGCGTGTCAATGCATTGTACTCAACGCCATCGATATACACAGACGCTAAGCATGCAGCAAATGAGCACTGGCCTCTGAAGTCTGAGGACTATTTCCCGTAAGTCCAAAACATGAGTACATAGGTGCTTGTTATTATAAACTTGATGAGGTGTATTTTCACGTACATTGACTATTTGCACCTCTCAGATATGCAGATCGGCCGAATGGATACTGGACAGGATACTTCTCAAGTAGACCGGCATTTAAACGTTTTGTGAGAACCCTCAGCGGATACTATCTGGTATGTACAATGCACATGAGTTGGTATTCATTTTCTTACAATTAGTTTTTAGTGTACTTCTTGCGCGCATGTGTGTCTATATGTATATGTCGTGTAAATAGTTTTGAAAGAAATGCTATCAACGCGCAACAGGCAGCAAGGCAACTCGAATTCTTTGTTGGGAAGAGCAAAACAGGTCCCACCACAGACTCATTGGCTGATGCTTTAGCCATTGCACAGCACCACGATGCAGTTTCTGGAACTGAAAAGCAGCATGTAGCTAATGACTATGCCACACGCTTATGGATTGGCTACGAAGAGGTGCATATTCACTTATTATTATTGATGACATAGAAAAGCTTTTACAGTAACGCTTCACATAATTATTAGGCTGCAAACGTGGTTGCTAATGCCCTTGCTCGCTTGGTCAAATCTAAATCTTATGTTGCTCGAGATCACAACACCCAAATTCCAGCAGGCATGACTCAAAACTCTCTTAGTAGTTTGTTGGTAAATCATATATTGTTGGTCCTATCCATTATCTTGACTTGTCGTCCATATTTAAAATGTTGCCGATTTGATAACTCCAGTTTGCCCCTCTCATTCTCTTGGGGACTAGAAAGTTTAAAGTTATCTGATTGATAAATATTCCAGCTGCCATTTAAACATTGTTTCATGATATTGAAGCTTAACTTTCTTTCCTTAATTGTGCTCTTTTAGATGTTATTTCCTATTGTTCCATTCAACATTTTGAGATATGATTTATCTCGCGTGCGATGAGTATATATAATTTCCTGATTTATTTTATTTTCTTTGCCGCAGTGTCCGTTATTAAATATAAGTAACTGTCCTGCAACAGAAATTCAGCTTTCGCCTAAAAAGAACTTGGTAAAATTACCTCTGATTACCTATTTCAGACAGCTTGGCTTTCCCCTGCATTTTTTGTTTCTTCGGTTAGTGGTTTTTCTCACCTCCTTATTTGTTTTTCACATGAAGGTAGTTGTCGCTTACAATTCCATTGGATGGGAGAGGGAGGACATAATTCGGATACCTGTGAGTATTTATAGTATCAAAAAGTACTTTGCTACTGTTGCATGTCTGTTTTAAATGCTATACGTTTTACCCTTTAAATGTTATACATCATAACACCGTGGCGCCAAAGATAAATGCGGGGATACTTCAGTGATGGTAGCAGTTAGGATGACTGTTATGAGTAGTCTTGCGCAATATCAAGATTTAGTAAGCCATGAAAAGATATTAACGCCTCTAACCGGTCATCGTATATTTTCTCATTGTGTTAAGAGGTTAGTTGTCCATGAATTAGTTGGAAATGCATTTGTTGTAACTAGCAAATAACTGGTGTTGCGGAAAGTTAGATGGGCCATAATATTTTGTTTGATCTAAACACAATCATAAGGTAAAAACAGGCTGTAAGCCTGAAAGTACAGAACACTGGCTTGGATTCACCAGGACCAGTAAGATCAATAAGATCTACCCTCACAAACATTACTCTCAAGCATGCGCTTGCTGGCCACCACTGAAAGGCAACTATAGCTTTCTCTTTTTTGTGAAATTTTTGTTTATCCAAATTTCATGCCGTAATTCAGGGTTCCTAATGATTCAGAATTATGCTACTCCTAGAGGCTAGATATATCACCGAAACAACAAGTCGTTCCATGTAGGCACTTAGCTAGTAACACTGTCAGCTAAAAACTGGATATGAACTCATAATTCACTCTAGCATCATTATAGAACTGAACGTAGCATGTTGGACCCTCAAGCAGCAACTGCGTCCGTAGTTTACCGAAATTATGAATGGTGTACCCAAACTTTTGCACCAAACCAATGTTATTATATATACGTCATGTTTTGGTTAGGCCAAACGCGCTTCCATTTTAGCTGCAATTCAGAGCTTTGTGTGAGAGCATTTTCTGTCATTTATAGGCTGTTCAAAGCAAGGGACATCTATTTAACTGGAGTAGTTGCTTTTTTACTGTAGGTGTCTGAAGGAAATGTTATAGTGCATGATTCCGAAGGAAATAAGATTGAGTCACAGCTACTTCCTGTGGTTAGCTCTCATAGGGATTTGAGAAATTTCCACACCATGGCATATTTGGGAAACACATTGAGAGAGACGCCGAAGTACTGGCTTGCATTTATGGCTTCTGTGCCTCCTCTCGGGTTCAGCACTTACACTATATCGAGCTCAAGTGAAGGTAATTGTTGTTGACCAATGCATTTGAGTATCCTCATAACCATCTCGCCTAGCACGTTGAGCGTATATGTCAATTGCAGGTTTCGGTGCTAGCAGATCGTCAGTGTCTAACTACAAAATTGATGAAACCTTTACGGTTGAAGTCGGTCATGGAAATCTGAAACTTAAATACTCGAGCAGTAATGGAAAACCTGTCCAATACATCAACAGCAAAACTTCTGTATGTCTCTGCATTTCCTTCTCCTGAAACTGTAAGTTTATAGTTTATAAGATGTCCTGAGCATAACACACATATTCTGATCCTATTAAGGTGGATGAGTCGTTAGAGCAATCATATACTCATTATGCTGGGGCCATATATAATGAAACTGAAGAAAATCCTCAGGTAAAGCACTCATTATGGATGTGTCGTACAGTGTCAATTAGATTATTGACTTTTGCATGTACTCTGAGTGGTTTTGTATGAAAATTATATGTACTGCTGTTTTTCTACATTCATATGCAAGGCGGCAGGGGCTTACATCTTTCGCCCAAATGGCACCACTCCGATTAAACCTCAAGAACCGGTAATTTCTGATACGGAAAACAATAATTTCTTTTTGTTTAGTGTCTTATTATAAGAGTGGGAGTTTAATGTGGATAGTATCCTGCAGGTTCATTTGAAGGTTTTTCGTGGATCAATAATTGATGAAGTTCATCAACAGATAAATTCATGGATTTATCAGGTGCAGCCCTTGCCAATGTTATGTTAATGATAGTAATTTCCAAATACCAATTACTAAACTCGCGCATTCATATTTTTTGTGTGAACCGGTATGAGTTTTGGTACCAGAAACACATGAAAGTTTTGGATACTACAACAGAAAATAAGTGAGATTTCTGTTTGACTATAGGAATGGGTCGGAGCTTTTGGTATATATTTGCTTAAATATGGTCCCTCTAGGCAGTAGGCATTGGGTCATCCTTAGACTTATCAAATGTAAATCTCTTTAATGGTATGAAGTTTTTCTTAGGGTATTAGCAGAGAGTATAGGGCCGCAGTATGATGTCACTTAAGTATGTGATTCTCACTCACTAATGGGTGCTCTGAACTATGATGTGTTATCTAGTGTTGAGCTCGTACTTGTAAACCCAATGTTAAAAACATGGGGAAGCTGCTGTTAAAAAATCTTTCTAACCTGAAACTTTTCTTATGCAGATCAACAGACTGCACAAAGGGAAGGAGCATGTTGAAGTTGAGTTCATTGTAAGAAAACTTTCAGAAGTCACAATGATATTCTTCTTGTGGACCTTTGCTCTTCTTCATTCCTTATTTTTAATTATCCTCATGTTGGTGTATTGATGTGTATGATGTGTGTTGCCCCAGTAGCTAAAAATGTTACAATTTTCATTTTTTTAAAAGGTTGGACCTGTACCCATTGATGATGGAATAGGAAAAGAGGTTGTGACCAAAATTTCAACAGCGCTGAAGACCAACAAGACGTTTTATACTGATTCAAGTGGCCGTGATTTCATTAGAAGGGTAAGTTTCCAGTCTCGCGCCTCCAGTAGACACTGAGCATATAAAAATGAGCTGATATGGTATGTTTGTAGTAGTGTTCACACTTGTAAATCATATAGATTCTGAGATTGCTTTGACTTTTGTATGCAAGGTTTTTTCACTCATGTGTGTGCAATTTGATTCTAGTTAGTTGGTCTATTCTGATTTAGGTATCTCAAATCTATCTGAAGTCCAACATCTTATTTTTACTTGATCCATGTTTCCAGTTTTCTAAGCTCGTCTGGCCTGTGTAGTAATTTTTTACCTGGGTTCTGCAGATACGTGATTACAGAACAGACTGGAATCTAGAAGTGAACCAACCTATTGCTGGAAACTATTACCCGGTATGTAATACAATTAATTATGATATTTGTTTTGCGTGATCACTTTTGGCAGTAATATAATTACTTTTGTAACAGATAAATCTAGGTATTTACACGGAGGATGAGGAACATGAGCTCTCCATTCTAGTTGACAGAGCAATGGGTGGTTCCAGCATTGAGGATGGACAGGTCGAGTTGATGCTACATAGGTTTGTTTTCATTGTATTGTAAATTTTTTAGTTGAGCTTTTGTAACCTCAGAACTTCAACTCTCATTTTCTTGTCAGGCGACTGCTACATGATGATGGTCGAGGTGTGGATGAAGCTCTCAATGAGACAGTGTGTATTTCAAACGAATGTAGAGGACTAATAGTAAGAGCACTTATCTCGAATCTCATCCTTTGCCCTCAGTGACAGCTGACAATATTCTCTCAAATATTCAGTTTCAAGCGATACGCTCCAACGAAATGACATTAATAGTTTTTCACGTAGGCTACAGAATGCGATGTGACGTATTGAAAAGTAACTCGGAAAAGAACCTTTGAGTATTTTTATTGAGTATCTGTTTGTTCGAGTAAATTTATACTAGAATTTGTAAATTGACCAGATGAGGCCTTTTTCGGTTTAAAGTTTCTGTCTTAATGATGGTGCAGGTACAAGGAAAATATTACCTCCGGATAGACCCCCAAGGAGAAGGAGCTGAGTGGCGCCGATCATTTGGTCAAGAAATATATTCTCCCCTTTTGTTAGCATTTGCTGAACAGGTGAAACAAGTTTCGGTTTCAGCGAAGTATGCGTGAGCTTTTAGCCTTTGACTTATATGGCTGTCGCTTAAAGAGTGTCCACTTTACCCAGGATGAAGGCAACTCGCTGAACACACTCTCGCCTACTTTCTCGGGATTCAAAGGATCATATAGTCTGCCCAAAAATGTTGCTCTAGTAACTCTTGAGGTACGTTAGCTATTGACCTTCAAAACCCTAAACCAAGCCTGCAGTACGGGGTAAAGTCATTTTGTTTTTCTCAGATTATGCATGTAGAGTTTGATTATTCTTCCTCTTTGATACTTATTTTCAGGAACTCAATGATGGAAAAGTTCTTCTTCGACTCGCTCATCTATATGAGGTTTTTGAACTATTAATCCATGATTTAATCTATAAACGATTTTTCAAATGAACTGATCAATGGAGCTGTACGATATTTGCTAGGTCGGAGAAGATGAAAAACTTTCAGCTAAAGTGGATGTGGAACTGAAGAAGTTGTTCCACAACAAGGAGGTTGGCCACTATCTTATATGAAGACATTTTTAGTAAATCAATCTATGCTGAAACTCTTTTTGTTCTGTTTTTTCAGATTAGCAAAGTGACTGAAACAAGTTTATCAGCAAACCAAGAAAGGACAGAAATGGAGAAAAAAAGACTTGTTTGGAAAGTCGAAGGGTCTTCCAAGGAAGCTAGGGTTGCCAGAGGGGCTCCTATTGATCCATCGGAACTAACTGTCCAACTAGTGCCAATGGAGATTCGTACCTTCATAGTAGAATTTTATTCAGCTCCAACATTCCACCCTACCATATGATGCTGTCCAAATGCGAAGCTTGATATAGAGAAGCCACATCTGTTGACATACTCTAGGATGGCTGTGCAAGTGTGGCATGCCGTTGCACCTTCCAATGTTCAAATAATGCTGATGTAGTTATTTGTATGAACTTGTAGCCAGACACACGGAGCTGTTAACAGTTTACAGCGTAAGGCATGTAAAATAATGAGGTTGGTTTTGTTGATGAATGACCAACTAGCAGAAATTGGAAATCTTTTGCGTAGCTCCGCACTATCCGCTAAGGTAACCACTAGGGTGGTGGTCTAGTGGTTGGCAAGGAGTCTTCATAAACTCCGTGTCCTAAAGGTCATGGGTTCAATCTACGTTCTCACCAATTATTCTTGCATTGAAGGAGGCCTTTTCTATTTTCCTTTCCTACTCCCCATGTGGTGGAGTCTTTTCTATGTAATAGTTTCGGTTAGAGGTCACGTAATGGTTTAATTTCGAATGAAGGTCATGTAATTGATTGTTCATGTTATGGTATAGTTTCGATAGTAATTTGTAAAGCTCGCTTGTAATGTACCCAATGTAATCAAAAAAAAACTATCCGCTAAGGCTGATTTCGAGCTTTACTGTGTGTAACGACCATTGGAACTCTTTGTAAAGAAAAAATAGGCAAGAGCCTTTTGGTTGCATTTTGTAAATTTATCAAATAATACTCAGACAATTACTTTTTCAATCCACAATTACTTATTTGAGTAAGTGTGAATTCAGAATCATGATTTGATTAATTTTAACAATTTTTGATCACATACATTGAATATAATAAATTGTCGATTTTTATTGTCAATTATACAAGACGATAGAACGCGATTATATCAATAGTTCAGTACTAACCTAACTGAAGCGTTTCTACAATTTGTGCGTATACTCCTAAATTTAATTGAAAATCAAATTAGTAATAATCATCAAATTTAAAGAATCAACGATTAAGATAATATCTCATAAACAAACCGTCTCTCTCATGATTTCAATCCTATATATACAAATTTTATTTTCTTTACTTATTTTACTATGTTTTATAAATTTTATGTTATAATAAAAATACGAATAACATTATGAGAAATTGAGAGGGAGGAAGTAACATTTGACTTTGCCGCGAGTATCATTTCATTTCCCACCTTTTCTAAACTTTTTGTTGTCAAAAATAAAGAACAGAAAATGAAGTAAATGTGTGAATGGCAGTAAAAGCCTACAAGGCAAATGCGCTGAAAGCAATTTGTACACAAACCATTCTCCAAACACGTTCACTCTCCATCACTTCCAATGTCGTCGACGCCACAATCATCAAAACAGGCTTCGACCCAAACACATGCCGTTCGAATTTCCAATTCAACACCCTCCTTCAAAATGGCCATTTCGATAAAGCACGCCACCTGTTTGATAAAATACCTAACAGAAACACCATCTCCAGCAACATGATGATTTCTGGGTATATTAAATCAGGAAACCTTCCAGCTGCTAGGGACTTCTTTAACCGCATGGATGAGAGGACAGCTGTGACTTGGACTATTTTGATGGCGGCATACTGTCACCAATGTGAGTTGGATGAAGCATTTCGATTATTTGTTGAAATGCTTAGATGGGGAACTGATCCTGATCATGTTACTTTTGTCACTCTTTTGACTGGATGCAGTGATGCACTACATGCGAAGTATGTAGTTCAGTTGCATAACGTTGTTATCAAGATGGGGTTTTGTTCTACAATGTATGTGTGTAACAGTTTAGTTGATTCTTACTGTAAAGTTTGCAGCTTGAATGTGGCTTGTCGGGTCTTTGAGGAAATGCCTGAAAGAGACTCCGTCACTTTTAATGCATTGATCACTGGACACTGTAAAGAGGGGTTGAATTTAGAAGCCGTTAAACTTTTTGTGGAAATGCAGGTGTTGGGGTTGAAGCCATCAGAGTTCAGTTTTGCAGCTATTCTGTGTGCTGGGATTGCTATGGACGATATGATCTTTGGAACGCAAGTTCATTCTTTTGTGATTAAGACAAATCATGTGTGGAATGTTTTCGTGGCTAATGCATTGCTAGACTTTTTACTCAAAGCATGACTGTGCAAAGAATGTAGCGAAGATATTTGATGAGATGCCAGAGTTGGATGGAATATCATACAATGTAGTGATATCTAGTTATGCTTGGGATGGCGACTATGAAAAATCTGTTAGTTTATTTAAAGAGCTGCAGTGTACGAGTTTTGAGCGGAAGCAATTTCCTTTTTCAACCATGTTGAGCATTGCAGCCAATAAGGTGGATTTGCAACTGGGAAGGGAAGTTCATACACAAACCATTTTGACGACTGCTGATAATGAAATTCAGGTAGGAAATGCCTTGGTTGACATGTACGCTAAATGTGGAAAGTTCAATGAAGCTGAGTTGATATTCACGGGTCTGGCTCAACGAAGCTCAATCCCATGGACAGCCATGATTTCGGCTTATGTTCAGAAAGGATTGCCTGAAGAAGGGCTGAAGCTTTTTATAGAGATGCAACGAGCCGATGTGAGAGCTGACCAAGCCACATTTGCTAGCGTCTTAAAAGCTTCTGCTAACCTAGCTTTACCCTCATTAGGTAAACAATTGCATTCATTAATAACAAGGGAAGGGTTTCTGTGGAATGTGTTCTCTGGAAGTGCTCTTTTAGACATGTATGCCAAATGCGGATCACTGAAAGATGCTCTAACTGTCTTTCAAGAAATGCCTATGAGGAATACAGTATCTTGGAATGCATTGATCTCAGCCTATGCTCAGAATGGGGAAGGTGACATGACTATAAAACTCTTTGAAGACATGGTTGAGTCAGGCATGAAACCTGACTCGGTGAGTCTTCTCAGCGTTCTGACTGCCTGCAACCATAGAGGTCTAGTCGATAAAGGCTTTGAATACTTCAATTCCATGTCAACAGTATACAAGGTGGAGCCAAGGCGAGATCACTATGCTTCAATGGTTGATATATTGTGTAGAAACGGACGTTTTGATGAAGCAGAGAAACTGATAAAATATGCCATTTGAACCTGATGAGATCCTGTGGACAGCAGTTCTGAACTCGTGCAGAATCCATAAGAATCAAGATCTTGCTAAGGTCGCAGCAACCAATCTTTTCAACATGGAGCTCAGAGATGGTGCTGCTTATGTCAACATGTCCAACATCTATGCTGAAGCAGGGGAATGGGACAATGTAGGCAAGGTGAAGAAAGCAATGAGGGATCGAAGAATTAGAAAAGTGCCTGCTTACAGTTGGGTGGAAATAAACCATAAGGTTCACACATTCTCAGCAAATGACAGGACACATGCGCAAATTGAGAAAATTAGAGAAAAGATCGACATTATGACAGATCAAATGAACAAGGACGGATACCAGCCAGACACAAGCTGTGCTCTTCACAAGGAAGATGAGGATTTAAGAGCAGAGTCTTTAAAATACCATAGTGAAAGATTAGCAATTGCCTTTGCTCTGATCAGCACGCCGGAAGGCACACCTATATTAATCATGAAGAACTTACGTGCTTGCGTGGATTGCCACACTGTGATCAAAGCAATATCTAAGATTGAAAAGAGAAGTATTACAGTTAGAGATTCGAACAGGTTTCATCACTTCAGTGATGGAGTCTGCTCCTGTGGTGACTACTGGTAAAAATGGCTTGTCGGAAGACAAGCTCATTACCCAATGCCTAGAATGACTGCAGCTTTGTTGTGGCAATTTTTTGTAAAATTTAATTTCAATAGAAAATTTTAGGAACATGTAGTAGGAAACCAAACCAAAATTTATGGAACATGTAGTAGAAAACCAAACCAAAATTTAAGGAACATGTAGTTGGAAACCAAAGTTCAAATACTCCAGTTATGCGGAGCTTAAGGTTCCAACATGCTTGAGCCAAATCTGAAGTTCTAAGTCTAACAATAAACCTCACAGGCTCTGGACGCTGACGGCAAGAAATAGCCAGTACCACTTGGCAAAATCTAATCTTCTGTGCCTGTGAAATGAGTCATAATATAACATAAAGAATTTGAATATTGAATTTACAGCTCGGTTTTTCACTTCATAAATACACATCGTAATATCTGTTCGTACATCAAATTTGAAATACAACTGTAAAATCTGTCTTGCCGAGGACCTCAGCCTATTATTATGGCAATTGAAAACTGTCGCCAAGTTCTGGATCTGGAAGGGGAATTACTTGCTCATATAAGATTGATTGTGAAAGAAACATATGGATGGGAGTCAGCATCACTTCCCAACCCACCAATCCCACCTGACTCATCTTCTGATTTCCAGAAGGCACTGCAAATACAAGGCATTATGGGGAACATTAAGTCACCAGAAACAGTCGAGTTGGGGAGCACTCTGGTTTCATAAACAGTCTAAAGTCTAAACATACAACAACAGATTCAGGAACACCAAACACAATAGCAATGTAAAGTGGTTGGCGTGGCATGATGGCAATGTCAGCAAAAATGCAGTATTACAAGAAAACATGGGAACTTGGAATTTTAAGTTTTGAACTACTCTACCATGAGTTGGATCTTGAACTTGGAAGGTCGCAACATATTTCAGGACATGACTGGTGCTTTGAAATCTTAAATAATCTACTTGCAAAATATTCTTGCAAAGAGACATATGGTACTATACAAGACTTGAAATTTTGAAGTGCTATTTATATTTTTTATGTCGAGCCACATGAAATTTTTTGAGACTTGCCTGTTCGCACTTTCACATAGCCCTTCCAATATTGACCGCACTTTCTTCTCGCCTTTAACTGTGGGGGATAAAACACATGCCTATTCCACCCAGTACATGATTCAGTTAGAGACCATTTAGCTAACTTATGGACCACCGTACAAATATGACCAAAAGTTCCATACCAAAAAGGATGGAGGCAATCCATATCTTAGAATGCTCTCTGTGAACAAACGTACAGCACAAAAGTGCATCCAGGAGCTGAAAACCTGAGAATTAAAATCATAGCGCCTTGAGTTAAGAATAAATCCTTCTATTGCGAGTAAGTTATAGTCAGTTGTGAAAAATGAATAGTAATCAGGAACTATCCAGAAAAGGCATTATTCCTATATCGAATGAGAAAGCAGAAGATATTAGCACAAGACATGTGACTCTCCAGGGGGTAGATGTTTATGGAATTTTTATGTACGGTCTAAACTCTAACCCTTACAAGCGTAGTGCAATAACCAAATACAACAAGTTCAGTTGTTGGGAAAACTGCTCCACATAAATATGCTTAGCAGTCATGTTTCAAAAGATAGAGTTAACATGAAAAAAAGAAGTTCATTTCTTGAGACAACGAGTCTGAACTGATCAGTTAAAATAGTGTTTCCACACAATATGGTGAAACAGACAGGATGAGGCCGATACGTCTCACTTGATTACAAGCTATCTTATATACTGAAATACACACTAAAACATTCACACATTATTAATATTTAAGCCATGTTTAATAATACTGTATATTGCACACGTAGGAGCTCGACAAATACCTCCCCATAACTTGTGTAGCACCATTGTAACAGAGAACTTCGAAGTGACTCCTGATCTTGCATCAATTTTTCCAACTCTTCCTTACGACTCTCTTGAGCTTCTTGACTGTGTTCAAAATCACGCATCTGAAACACATCAATGTACACCAGCCTAAGATATTGATGAACACTGTGCTAAACACGCTTATAGTCAAACTGGATAATAGACTTCAGAAGTAGCTCAAAATCAATCTTTAAAGTATGAGAAAGTGAAAGTTCTCAAGGCTCAGGCATTATAAAAAACACAATAATACGGTTTTCAAGTTAGTCGTTCTCTATTAAGCAAGCTTATAGTTAAGCCAGATAAATGATTTTTTTTCAATAATCTAACATTCAGCTTGTCGAGTAGCTACCATATAAATTTAATGCCAGTTGCACAGTATCACTAACCTGGAACCCTCTTTCGCGTGCTTTAGTTTTGAAGTTATCTGCAACACGGCCAAATAAGGTTACAGTGTAAAGAGCATATTCATTGTCCTCGTGCAGTTTTTTTGAAGACCTAGGAACCTGTGGATGAAAATTTATTAATTGGAACTTTTTTTTATTCATAACGCTGAAACCGGCAATTAGACATATAATCGTTTCAATAGTTTTTGGTTCTGTCTCGGAACTTCAAGTTTCAAACAAATAATCGGTTTTATTTGAACTTGAAGTTTCAAACAAATAATCTGTTTTATTACTATGGCAGATATTCATCTCAAGCTCCATAAATTCACAAGTCATCAAACTAAGTCCCAGAAAAGAGTGTTATTAATTAGAAGGGACGCACGGATGAAAAGAGGTGTATTAAACTGATTGTGATTTTCAAGTACTTACAACATATGTAGTTAGTGTTTCATAGCTTGACAACCAATCCTTTTGTGAATACTTGGGAACAACAGCAAGAAGTGTGACTAGATGTTCAGAAGCCACTACATCTTCTGGCTTCACCAGACTTGAGAGGTCACGAACAGCAAGACTGAAAATAATTTGAGAGAAAAGTTAGCACGAATAACTTGCAACTAGTCAACAAGCAATATCATAAAAATACCTCACCTTCCACTCTGCTTTCGATTAATTGCATTAAGTTGGCTCCGGACATTATTATATTCAGCAACACGAACCTAAAACATGAATAAATAAATAAAACATCAAAAAAAGGAACCAGCAGGTAACAGAGACATAAAGTCAATTACATGCTGACGTCAAATGGGAACTGCAAACATGTTCAGATTTAAATATAAGCTTGAAAGTATCAACAACTGAAAATACCTTGAGATCATCTTCAATTTTTGCAACTTGATGCTGAATCCCATTCACAATCTCCTTCAAAGGAGATATGGTAGGATACTTCGCTTCATCCCATGAAAACCTAAACAACAATTAATTACCAAATTTCAACTCAAAAAACACATAAATCAAAAAATCAAAGCAGATACGAGCAAACCTATAATTACCTAGTAAGATAAGAATCAACCGGAACACCATCAACAGTAAGAGCACTGCTATCAACACCTGAAAGCCTCTCCAACTCCTCGATCTGTCGCCTAATTTTATGCGACACTCCTTCCACAAAGCTATTCGACTGCAACAACACATCAACAAATCAATCATCCAAACACACACAAACTTATAAAACTTAAAATATTAAAAATCAGAAACGCAACAATGAAAACCTACTTTCAGCAGATCGTCGCTGAGGGAGAGGAGCGAGTCGAGTGTTCCGACGCGGAGATTCGGTATGTTGAACTGTGGATTAAAACACGAACAACCACGTCGAATCAAAATACATGAAAAACGGAAAGAGATAAGATGAGATGAGATGAGATGAGATGAGATGAGATGGAGATAGGAATACGTACGCGATAGAGAGGAGTGTCGAATGAGTTTCTGGAGACGGACTCCTGAAGCTTGGTCCATAGAGAAGTGGCGGAGCCGTGGACAGGAAGTGACACCGCCCAGTATCTGCTCGCCATTTGATCGGATCGGATTGGATCGAACCGATGAGTTCGGATTCGAGACTTGGCTGTTGCTGCGATTGTTTGATCGATCGGAACGTGACAGCTTCATCGTCTGGATGTGATGCTCGTGTACTGTTACTTAACGACGTCGTTTGGTAACTAACCCTATCAAGAGTGCGACAATTTTATTTATTACTCCCTCCGTCTCACAAAGATTGTCCACTATTTGAATTATTTGTGAGGTATATAATATTTAAAGTGGACAAACATAATGGGACGGAGGGATTACTTACTTAATTACATTAAATATTTTTAAAAATGAACTCCAGACAAAATTATATGCAATTAAGGAGATTAAACTTTTCGAAAGAACCATCAATTTTTGAAAATAGATATCGGATGGCTGACTATTAGGCCGCTATTCTTTAGATTTTAATCCGCACATTTGCTAACGATTACTACGATTTATCCTAGGCAGCAATGGGGTCTTTTCGTCCGGCAAGTGCAAGTGATCCGCAACGTCATTTGATTCAGAAGTCTCTTTAGCTATTCCCACATTACCGAGTAAAATCCAACTGATATCACAATAGCTCCGATCACACTGCATAGAGAACAACAACTATCCTTAATGTACAAAATACTTCATACTG